>APFE031129079.1:243574-256920 GCA_000404065.3 Pinus taeda
TCTGCTTTTTCTCTATTTTTCTTTGCATGTCCCCAACAAGGTCGGGATATAAGGAGTTAGGGCTTGAACTGGTCAAACCTTTGCAAGACCAGCCTCACAAATCCCGATGGACTCCCATGGTGGATGAGAAGAAATATGAGGGGGCAGGAGATCCTATCAAAATCTTGCTCGAAGAAGCTGTCGAGCGACAACAGAAGGTGATGATGGACAACTTTGCCCAGATCCTTCAGTAGCTACCCAGAAGTGACGCATCGGCTTCCAGTAGCCACTCTGGAAATGCCACGCCCTTTAAGGTACAAGTTAATTTTGAAATCCCCATATTCGAGGGTCAGATAGACGCAGATGCTGTAGATAAATGGTTAAATCTGCTAGATGGTTTTTTTTCTGTTCATGAATTTTCGAGTTAGGAAAAGATTGTTTTCGCTCTTCTCAAAGTAGCCCCCCACGTCAAGTACTGGTGGGGAACCTAGTGCGAGTAGAAGGATGAAAATTCCAGCTCACTATTTTCAGCCACACCCACCTAGAATTCATTTCGGGATGCCATCAAGGACCAGTACTACCCTGTTGGAAGCTATGAGGATAAATACATAAAGTGGACCACACTGCGGCAGGGAAGGGACCAAGACATGCCAGAGTTTACCAATCTTTTCCATACCCTTCACACAAAGTTGGGTATCAAGGATTTGGAGTAGCATTTGATACTCAAATACCGCGGTTGCCTACACAAGTACATCCAGGAAGAAATAGAATTCTTGAACATCTCTTCGCTCAACACAACATACCGAAATGTTGTCAAGGTCAAGCAGAAGTTTAAACAAACGAAGTGAGACTTTGGATCTGTGAATCTGAAGCAAGGGAAAGGTGCCCCTAAACCACAGAACAAAGGACAAAGCCAAGGTGGGGTAGCCCAAGACAACCCGCCAAAGCTGTAAGCAAAGAACAACACCGCGAAGTTGAAAAAGGACACAAGAAAATGGTGTGAGTTCCATAAGAGCTCCACTCACAACACAAGGGAGTGTCGGGCCAACCAGTCACTGGTGGCTAAGCTAAAGGTTTTAGAATAAGATGCATGTTTTGACTCTGAGTCAGAACTCGACAAGGGGAATGACAAAGGGAAGAAGTTAAGTGATGTGGATCCCAATGCCATTGTTTCTACCACCAAGATCCAAGTCATTCGGGATTGGCCATCTCCAACCACTCTAACAGAGCTCCGCAAATTTCTAGGTCCTGCCAACTTCTACCGCAAGTTCATGTTGGGGTTTTCTCATATCACTTGGTCGTTGAGTCAAGTCACCAAGGGAGGAGCAAAAGCAAAATTCTTTTGGTCTGAATCTCAACAGAAGGCATTCATAAAGTTGAAAGATCACCTCTACACGGCACCAATGCTCACGTTACCAGATTTACAACAACCATTTGAGGTTGAGACAAATGCCTCTAAATATGCTATTGGGGTAGTCCTTACTCAACACGGGCATCCAGTGGCATATCACAGTTAAGCACTTTCAGACACAGTCTGGAAGTATCCCACTTATGATAAAGAGATGTATTCCATTGTGCAGGCCTACCAACAATGGAAGCATTACATTTTGGGGAAGTAAACGGTCATCCACATAGACCACTAACCCCTGTACTTCATACAGACCCAATGGAAATTGCAGAATGATCACCATCAGAAGTGGTCTACATACCTGCAACAGTTCCATTTGAATATCAAGTATAAGAAGGGAAGCATCAATAATGTTGTAGATTGCCTCAGTCGACCACCGATCATGGCGTTAACCATCGTGCTCAACTCTCGCGGGCATGAGACATCCGATTGGCCACTTCTCTACAAAAGTGACCCAGAATTTGGCCACACATACCAAACACTCTTAGAGGGTTGGCATGTTCTAGATTTTCACCTCGTGGATGCCATGTTATGCCACCTCGGTCACCTTTGTGTTCCTTCAAGCGAGCGTGCCAAGATGATTTGGGAAGCACACTACAATTGGGTTGCTGGGCATTTTGGGGTCAAGAAAATAGTTGCAGTACTGCAAAATTATTTCTATTGGCCGAATCTTCGATAGGATGTCGAGAAGTACATCAGATCATGTACTACCTGTGCCATTTCCAAATCGACCATCAAGAAGCAAGGCCTCTATACCCCACTGCCTACCCCTAGTCGACCTTGGGAATCCATCTCCATGGATTACAGTCAGGCCTTCCTTCCACTAAGCATGGAAATGACTATGTTTTCATGGTCGTCAATAGGTTCTCAAAGATGGCCATTATGGCGGCCTGCAAGAAGAATATCACAGTAGAAGCCACTACTAAACTCTTCTTTGAACAAGTGTGGGTGCACTTTGAGATCCCACAGTCTATCATCTTAGATCGGGACGGTAGGTTCCTCAGTACATTTTGGTCCAATCTTTGGTCAATGCTAGACACTAAACTCACTAAGTCCACAACCTTCCATCCTCAAACTGATGGCCAAACATAGGTTGTCAATAGGATGATTGTACACATTCTGCGCATGTACAACTCAAAGCATCCACAGACATGGGACGAGAGCCTCCCCTATGTTCAGCGTAGCTACAACCGAGCCCTTCGCAGCTCAACTAGCCACTGCCCTTTTCAGGTGGGCTTGGGATTCCAACCACTATGCCCCATTGATGTGGCCATTCCACTTGCAGCTAATCACACAGATTCGGCTCATGTCCAGTCCAAAACAGACAAGGCAACTAGCTTCATTAAGCACATCCAACATATTTTCCAGTAGGTCCATGACATTTTGGAGAAATCAAATGCCAAGTACAAGCAGCGACATGATCAACATTGGGTTCCACCCAAGTTTTAGGTGGGCGACAATGTCTGGTTTCATTTGCAAAAGGAACACCGTACTGGAGCATATCGGAAACTGAGACCACTCAGATATGGTCCTTACACCATTACTAAGGCTATGGGAGACAATGCATTTGAGCTCAGCATTCCCCCATTGCTTGGCCTACACCCAGTGTTCAATGTGGATTGCATTTGGCCATACTTTCCACCATTGCTAGACACATCCAACATTGCAGAATAGCTCACATCCACAGAATTAAATCCAGATTGCATGGAACAAGATGCAACTGATCAAATCATGGAAACACAGATCAAGAACACTCACCAATAGAATATCCAACTGTATTGAGTTTTCAAAGTAGGCCAACTCCTTCACCAGGGCAAGTGGCTCACCACGGACCAAGTTTAGCAGAAGTTTCCTCATATCATGGAGGAACTCAACGCAATGGGGACCATTGCTTCCTAAGGGGGGAGGAATGATCCAGGTGGATATTAGTGGCCACCTGCCAAGTCCACGTGGACCCCCACCATTGTTTCTCTCAGCATTTTCAGTTTCCTTAATTGTAGCACAAATCACTATTTTTAGCAGTTCTTCGGGTCCTGAACTTCCGTAGCCGTTTTGAGGCCCTAAACGACGTTTTTTGGCAAATCTGGGGGCCACATGGGTCTATGGACCAATGTTTCCCTTCCCGAAGTGGTAGTGCTCAGATATATCTTCCTAACGAGCTATTGTACATGTCAAATGGAGATCGTATACCAAAGTTACGACCCTGGGAAGTTGATGTACCAATTTACCCAAACCGGGCCCACAGTTTGGTGTTTCATCTTCTAGGGTTAGGTTTTGGAATGTTAAGGGTTTTCCATTGTTTCTCAACAATAAATAGGCCTTCAAGCCTCATTGTAACACAGTTCAGAGGCATGTAGCCACCACATCTCTTCTCAGAGATAAGCTACCATCGCCCTAGCTAGTTTATTTCCATTACTGTTTCTTAGCATATTTCAGTATTTACATTAATGAAATGAAGTATTATTTCCATTTTATATCTATGTTTATGGTTATCTCTGCAATTTGTTGTGTTCCTATTTATGTCTGGATCAACCTCTTTGGAGGAGCAGGTGTTCTTGACTTTAATGTTCCAATATTTGTGCTAGTGGTCCATCAGTGGTGTATGTATGAATGGAACTTTTGGTTATCATAATAAAATCGGAGCCGACATGATTTCATGCATATGTTGTGAATATAGTAGGACTATATTGTTGTATTTGAAATGTATGTTATTTAACTTACATTTATTATTATGAAATATTTTATTTTCCTTTCTATGAATCTTGTTGAATGCATGTTTCTTTATTAATTGATCACTTTAACTTGTGGACTACTCTACATCTTATCTTGTGATGTCATTATGCTCATGTGTTCCTTTCAAGCTGCATACTATTATAGGATTCTAATGGGTGCACTTAATTTTACCTTCGTGTGTTGGAACCTTCATGCATCAAACTAAACTCTTCACGGGGGCACACACTTGCTCTCACCCAAGGTTACTATACTTCACTTTGCCATTTTTCGCAATCAAGGCACAACATTCCCACCCACTACTGCGAATCCTACTCCAAACAGTGTGAGGTCTAGTTGGGACATCATATTGGGGAGATGCCCTAAATGTTGGCAGGTCGAGTACCATTAACACCTAGCATGGTTAGGTTATAGCTCTTGTGACATTAACCAATTTTGAAGGTTGGTTCAATAGGCATATGATAACCTGTCATTGAAGATAAGTACTTTTTCATGTTATTTCTTTATGTCTTTAATTTTCTTTAGATTTATTGATTTGATCATTGATTATGATTCTTTCATGTATATTTGAGTATTTTCTAACCTCTCGATGAGATGTGAGAAGTCGATCCTTCTTGAGGATCATCTAAGGTGTTACAAAATATGGGTAGAGTAGGAAGAGGAGAGCTACAATTTCCCATTTCAAATGATACAAAGTACATGAATATTTGACTGATATAAGGTATGTGTAGTATATTGTTTCAACTACAATCTTGTATAGCAAGGTAAGCCCTAAGGTATGATGGGAATATTACCTTCATTTCACACATGTGATATATATTATTTCTCTTGATATTTGGCAAGCATTTCTTTATTTTAGAAATGATGGATTACCTAACATCATAAAGAAGGCTAGCACATTATTTTTGATATATGGTAGCTTAATGCTTGAGATAAGCATGATTAAAGTGTGACCATAAGGATTATTCTCTTGTCGATCTTGGTAAGGTTTAGTAAATCTATTATGTGGAAAAATTGGATGCCATGACTTAATTATTATGATCCTTGAAGTATGAAGATACACTTAGAAGACTCTAACCCTTGAAGAATATTTGATGCCATGATGATGACTTGTTGTAATATATGTTTGAGAACCTGATATAGTTTATGATCTACCATTTTTATTGTACCATGACAATATTATGATAGGCGGGTAGATAGTGATGATTGAAGAGGATTCTCATTCAGAGGGAGCAATTCTTCATGAGTATTATTTGAAAAGAAGATACATGACTATTGAAGGAAGGATTTTGTAAATGAATAACCATTTGATGTTGTTGAATAATTTTTGGCAAGTTTTGATTTGAGAAGAGAAGGTTTCTCCTAGTCCAAGCCACAACCATTGGGACAAAGGATTAAGAGTGTGGTTATAAGCCTCAAACCTACATGGAAGAAGGCCTATGGGTGTGGTTTTTCCAATAGAACACAAAACTGAAGTATTATGCTTGAGATCAGGAGCACACCAAGGGTATGACATACCTACAAACATGGAACAGATGGTGGAAGATTTATATGAGTAACGAAGTTTCTATGAAAGAATTGTATGGTTTGTATCAGCCTCCCAAGCTTGGATAAATATCTACTAAAGCCTGGAAGAATTTTGATCCATACGTCTAAGTTAGTGAAAAGTATGCCTCTGATTTTGGTTTTATATGTTGACAATCTATTCTTGACAGGTAGTGATCCTTTGATGATTGAGCGTAAGAGAGAGTTTCCCATTATGTTTGGGATGAAATATCTTCTGAAGGTATGAGTCTACATGAATACAATGATAATTGGGTTGGAAAAGGAAAGAGCACATATGAGTTTTGCTTTAGATATGCCATGATATTTTGGATGAAAAGTTCGTAGATTTTAGCACAACTGACATTCAGTACGATGTTGTTGGCATGGCTAGATCTTAGGTAGGTTGAGGAAACTCTTTGGATAACAATTTTGAATTGGTTATTGATGTGACAATTATACATTGTGATAATAAAAAGTGGTATTTGATCGGAAGAGAATTGTGTATATAGTAGGGACTGAGATATATTCATATATTAAGATGGTGTTGTTTTATGAGACAAGATTAGGCTTTTGGTTGCTGCCTTTGTGAGAGAGAGGATGAATAAGGTATCATTTTTGTGACATAATTTTTCTCGAACATAATGTTTGATTTTGATGTCCTGCATGAATAGGCAAAAAGATCATTGCTCATCTTCATGATATTTGAGGGAACTCTTCAGTGAGTTGGTCAAGATTATACCTGTATGTTTTAACCTTGTACATAAATTACATGCATACAAATTCTAGAAACAAAAAATAAATAATGGCGAGTACATAAAACATAAGTATACTATATAATATATATATAAATATATATATATATATATATATATATATAGATATAGATAGATAGATATAGATTATATATAGATAATAGATATATATATATATATATATATATATATAATATATATATATATATAATGATAATATAATATATATCTATATCTATCTATCTATCTATCTATATATATATATATATATATAGATATACACAGAGATTTTTCCCTGGATTCCAAAATTGGGACTAGCAGATTGATTTTTCATTATGTTCCTTTCAATGTTAAAACACATATATATACATGCTAAAGCATTCATAAACCGAAATCCATTAACCCTGGATTAGAACATAACAATAGTTCCCTTGACTGGATCTATAAAATGCCATGGGAAGAAAACCATCACGCCAAAATACATGTGCAAAACCCATGCACAAAACTATACATAGGTCTGTCGACCTAATATACAGTCCAAAAAAATTTCCTGAGGTGTTGCCCCATACCTTGAAAAGCAGGGATACCTTCCCCTAGAAACCCCCCTATGGAACCCCCTACTGCGTCCAACACAATGAACATGGGTGATTATTAGCCCCCATGCATGTGAATAGTCATGGAAATAATATAAAACACACCCAACATTATCCCACTTGTTGTTTTCTTTTCCACACAAGGGGTCACAAGAAAGCTTAGTCATTGCTCTATCCCTACAAAGCCCATTATTTCTCTACACCAAGAAAACATTTTAGGGCTCACAAAATTTGTTAATGCCTCCAAAACATTCTCCAAAGTGTCCACCTTTACCAGCAACACCTTTTTTTCGTCAACCATATCCCTCACAAAGTGATACTAAACATCAATGTACTTTGTCTTTTAATGATAAGTGGGGTTTTTTGCCAAGAAAATTGCACATTAGCTATCACGGTCTATCCCTATATCTTGTTTTAATAACCCCATACTTGAAGAAAGTATCTACAAGCAAAATGCTTCCTTTGCTTGCATGAGTGGTTGTCATGTATTCTACCTCTGTATTTCAAAGTGGCACTACAAACTGTCTCTTGCAAATCCAACTGACTGCACCTCCAAATCGGTTAAGCACATACCCACTTATATATCTTATTCCATCTAGATATCCAACCTAGTCTGCATCGGCAAATCCATGAATGTCCAAAAATTTGTCAGATCCTGGTGTTCCTTGTTACCATAGACCATAATCGCTAGTGCCAAGAAAATACCTGAAAACCCACTTCACTACTCTCTAATGACCCTTCCCTAGTTGTTATAGACGTTTTTGGGTACTACAACCCCAATCATAAATGTCCATAAACTGAGGGCTCCTAAGTCCCTAAAGGTGTTGCTTCACTACCTAAAGGAACAAGGTCAGCTAATTACATCATCTCCTAGAAGTTCTCCACTAAAAACTGCTCATAAATGGTCAAAACTGGACCATACTGAATACCCAATGTAGAGGGTGCAATGCATATCACCTTCCCAGTGTAAAGGGTGTGATGCATACTGAATGGCCCCTCTGTAGGGTGTGATGGCCGGGAATGGACAAATGGTAGGGACAAATTGCGAGGTGGAAGATCATGGATCTTCCATAAGCTTCCCCTCTGACACTTGCCTCTCTGTTTTCGACCAAGGATGAGTAAGAGATCATCATTCTCCAAGTGGAATCAAGAACTATCAGAGAGGGGACACTAATCAAGACCCCAGAAGATGACTCACCCCCCTACAATCATCTATATATCGATCCCTCATCACAGAGATCCAGCAGCTGAAATCTTGTATCTTATAGAGAATTGTTGTTGGTTTTCTGGTGTAATTTCATAGTGTTGGGTGATATAAGCTTTACTTGAGGTCAAGAATGGCTTTCCTACTGGAGGATGATGCTAGGTCAGAACATATGGTTGTAATCCTCTTGCTACCCTTGATCTTAATAAAGCTATTCAAGTTTTCCTCCATATTCTTGTATGTTTACTTATATATGCATTTGTATGGTTAACACATATCTGATCCTATGTTATTTATGAATATAGATCTTTGTTCTTCAATAGTAGTACGTTGCTGTGATTCCAGGTGGTTTTTGAAGCTGGGCAGACGAAGAAGAAGCGGCAAATCTCTATCAGGAAGGAGAGGAATCAAACAAGGAAATCAAGCGCAAGACTAAGGTTGGTCTCCTTTGTTCCACTCTTATCTATTTTCATAAAGGAAAGCGAAAGTAGACTTTACTTGTTTTTTTGTAAGATAGCTACGAGTCTTAGTGGGAACAGCAGCATCCGAGTGGACACTATTCCCGGTAACAAAATGGCGACTCTGCTCGGGAGCGACTAGATTGTTTGTTAGCCTATCTCTGTTTCTTTTATAAACTTACAGATGGAGCCTGAAGCCAAGCCAACTAGCCTTCGAACTGCATTTTTTATACAAATGAAAAGTACATCAATGTTGCTTCAGTCTATCTCTGGGTTTTGTTTATGAATTAAACAATCGATTTGAAAACAGTCTAATTTCCCTAAGTGGTGGCTCTAGTAGCCTCCTTAGATCAACCCCTATGATTTACATATACTAAACATCACTTACTCGGCCTAAATCCCTGAAATGAATTGCAAATTGTGAGTCAAAACTCATTTAAAGTCTCGCACTGGTACCATCACACTCTGCCTTCAAGGCAGCCTGTATGCATCGCACTGCCCGAGTGCAGTAGGTGCGCTGCATATTGAATTCACTGTGTGACAAGTGCGATGGTCAGAGAAGGTTAACTTTACCTTCAGACTTTGGTTTTTTCCTCACTATTTTCAGTCCTATTCAGGAGTTTTATTATCTGTGGTTAGTGTATCTCTGTGAAAACCCCCTTCTCTTACATCATTCTACCTCCATAGTGCAAAGAACTGTAAGTGTTTTTATGTATTTTGCGCCATTTTCAGTTCTCTTTTGCAAAGAAGTAGCATAGTCGAATTGTCGTTTCTTGATCTAAAAGTGTCGTAGTTGTCGTTTTCAGTCATAGAAGACAATCCCATTGTTCTTGATAGTCGATTATACAGTTACTGTTGTATATGATTTGGATTAGTAGTTTTTAAAGTGTTGAAAAGAAATTTTCATTTCGAAATCGCAAAGTGTCTCTCTTACCTTCACTTCATTTTGAAAAGAAATTTGTTGAGTATTGTCGCTTTGAAAATAATTCAGATTTGCACTTAGCTTTCTTATCATCATTCATATATTAAGAAGGCTGAAAACAAATACATGCATGTGCATTTGCATTTAGACTACTTGGTTTGATTTAGGACGGTGCATTTAGCGTGTGCTCTGTGCTCTTTGTTGAAAGATTCTTACTTTCTTTCCTTAGTAGCTAGGATTTTCATTGCCAAAAGAAGATTAAATGTTGGTTTATCATCTTAGACTGAATTTTAGGAATTGTATACACATCACGCGGTGAACCTAAAAGGAAAATTTTTAAGCAAGATCAACTTAAAATAAATTTAATGAATTTAACAACACTTTGGAACCTAACGCACAACATCTAGAGGTCTAGGCTAGAGACGTATTCCAGCGTCGTAAAACCTGGTAACTGTTGTTTTCATTGTTGGTTGGGTGATTCCTCCACTCTGAGACGGCAAGTGCCAGTACAGACTTGTGCTCCCACGTACCATCGAGTATATATTGGGAGACCACAATAGGTTGCATCCTTTATCCTTAGGAAGCTGTGTCTGCCTTTCTATCAATCGCAATGCATTGAACACAGCATTCGGGAAGATTGACTGTCGTACCGTAAAAAGTATTCTGCAGTTTTGCAAATTGGTTTGGTAATCCCCTCTGCCTATATCTCCAGAGAAGTATATTTTGCTCCTTTTGAGACTCCTTAAAAGAAAAGGTCCATCTGAGCACTTTCCACTTCAGGCTCACTAAAAATCGAAGGTGACTAGAGTCATCTTTTGTTTTTTCTCGACTCTTTAAAATTGAAAAAACAAGTTGTGTCAAAGCGTCTAAAATTTATTTTAATCAGAATAACATCACAAATTCCCTCGTTGATCTTTAGGTTCAGAAAAATGGAGTCTACCAACCAAGGATTTCCCCTTGGAGGAAATCCTAGTCCCTTCTCCTCTTGGGGAGATGTTGGTGCACCCCATATGGCCACATTGTCACTTGCAGGGTTGACGATTGGTTTGCCTATCTGGCTCTTCTCTACCTCTGTCGTTCAGAATACCGCAATTCCTGAACAGTCAAGTTAGCGACTAGATGATATTAAAGTTTCCAGCCAACCTTCTGCTTCATTTGATTCTCCCTCTCCTCCTTCCTCTTCACTTGATAAGGCTGATAAAGCTAAAAATCAAGTAACCGAGAAGAAGAAGAAGCAGAAAGAGAAAAAGGAAAAGAAGAAAAAGGAACCAAGATCGAAAGGGGGCAACCAAGCGTCATCTAGCGAAAATCCTCACACCGCACTGTCTAAACCTAAATCTCCTTGTGTCATTTTCAATGGAGACCATTATCACCGAGATTGTCCCTGCATCCCACAGATCTTAAGGGACATGTCTCCTCATTTGCACAATCCAGTGTTATCAACCTCTGCTGATCATGTTGAATGCACACCATCAACCAGTAAAAGTGAAGCACCTGCACAGAAAAGGAATCCCAGATTTCCTTGTAAATTGTGTGAAGGAAATCACGCTGTCCATCGTTGTCCCTTCCTTGACGAAGCTAAAAGAGTTTTGGATGACCATCCTGCTTCACCGTTATGGCTCCCTCCTGGATATAAAAAACTCTTTCCAAGTCCACCATTGATTGAAAATCTGGCTGGCCCACCATTGCGGTCAGCCGAAGCGTCTCTCATTGAAAATGAACCCTCTAAACCCATACCAAATGAAAGTCAAAAGGTCGAGGAAACAGTTGACCCGGTCTTGCCTTTAGAGTGTTCATCTTCGAATGGTACCGTCACTCAAGAGAAAGAGAATGACACCATTCAAATTCTTTTCGTAAACACAGACTCCGATGAACTTGGGGGCAGTCCACCCATTCCTTTGTCGCAAGAAGGAATTTCATTAGAGTCATACGCGGCCGTCCATTCAGTCCCACCTCCAAGCAACCTAGTCGTTTCCTTCGACTGGAATCTACTAGGCAGACCCCGTTTACCAGCTAGTGTACCATTTCAAATCATTGTACAAGCTTACAGAATGGTCATGGCTGGTACCATCATCAATGAAGGGGCTTCTGTGAGTATCCTTTCCTCAACTGCCTGGAAAGCGCTTGGTTCGCCATCGCCTTTGCCTAAAATGAGAAATCTAACAGGCTTTGACAAAGGAACTAGTCGACCATTAGGGATCCTTCCAAATGTGCCCATTACTTTGACAAGGAAAACCGTTCACATGAACGTGAAGGTAGTTCAAGGACCCTTGGATTATAATCTACTCCTTGGACACAACTATATTTATTTCATGGGAGCCGTCATCTCCTCACTCTTTAGAGTAATGTGTTTTCCGTACGAAGGCAGAATGGTCAAGCTCGTAGACCAAATGTCATTCCCCGATTCACACATCGCAAATAGTCAAATGCCATCCCTAAATGCTCTTTTCACGCAAGGAATGTCTCATCGATCTCCAGTCTGTCCACTTGATGAGCGTAAGTGATTCAGGAGGATATGACTGAAACCCAGGGGGCATGCACCTTGGTCTGTTTCAGCAGGAAAACCTTGGTTATAGAGTAGGTTTCCGCAGAGGATATATGACTAGTCTGACACACCCGTCCTCACAGGAAAATGGTATTAGGCTAGAATAAGATACCTTCGTTAAAGTTATGTGAGTGGAATGCGTCTGCGCCCCTCACCTTTGTATGTTTCGATAGACATCGCTAAGGAAGCATTTTGCCCGCAACGCTGATAGAACTTTCATGGTAACGTGGGAATTTTTCGCTATACCTGGGGGCATGCAAACCTTTCCACATGCAAGGGAAGAGCAACCATTTATTTTTTAAATTTGTAGGACCTCTAACCCTTTAAACCCATAAGGCTGGTTGTTTCCTAGCTTGCATAAAGAAAGGATCCGGGGCAAAGCTTACAAAATGTGCAAGCCCCATAAAAAATGGCATCTTGAATGAGACATCCTTATTATACAACTGGTGAGCAGTGTTACCGCAGGGTTCAAGCTCATTAAAAAATAAACCCGCCATGAGCAGTTTTAGCACATAGTTCAAGCTCGTTAAAAATTAAACATAAGTCATGAGAAAATGTTTCCCCCAGAGTTTAAGCTCATTAAAAAATGAACCGGTAAATAACCATTATGAATGCCTTATCACCAGCTTTTGAGCCTTGGTCGTGTTCTCTCCATCACCTCCACTCTGTTTTTACCAGATCATTCACCTCCATATGATTTTTCACCCTTTCAAGGAACATCTGCGAAGAGTGATTCTATTAGCCATCCTTGTGACACTACAGTGATTAGAAAATTCCAAACCTTACCTAGAATCAGCTGCTGCCCGAAATCATCACTCATTCCTCGAAAATGAGTCTCCTTTAAGCTCTTTTCAATGGACTCATAAAATATGAAAAGATTGCCGAGTGATTAGCCTCTCCGGCTCGTTAAGGTCATCAAAAGTGCTATCCCTCCTCTAGATTTTAATCTTTTTGGACCTAAGGGATTATTACACAAAAATATTGAGCGCTTGTCTTGTTCGGCTCGTTAAAACTATCGAAAATTCATCCCTTTCATATTATTTTACGCTTTTTCAGACTTAAGGGATTATATGACGAAAAAGAATCTTTGGATTCTCCTTTCCGTCCCTTTCAGACTCTCTAAAACTGAAAAGGACCGAGTTATCTTTGTCGTTAAACTCGTTAAAACCGAATAGCGACAAACTCATCCAAATGGACGAGAATGAGTTTC
>APFE031129079.1:265448-307919 GCA_000404065.3 Pinus taeda
CACCCGACATCAAAAAGATTAACGACCTCATGCTTTAGGGGGCAACTGTTATAGACATTTTTGGGCACTTCAACCCCAATCATAAATGTCCATAAACTAAGGTCTCCTAAGTCCCTAAAAGTATTGCTTCACTACCTAAAGGAACAAGGTCAGCTGATTACATCATCTCCCAGAAGTTCTCCACTAAAAGCTGCTCAGAAATGGTCAAAATTGGACCATATTGAATACCCAATGCAGGGGCTGCGATGCATATCACCTTCCGAGTGTAAAGGGTGTGATTCATACTAAATGGCCCCTCTGTAGGGTGTGATGGTCGGGAATGGACAAATGGGAGGGGCAAATTGCGAGGTGGAAGATCATGGAATCCTCCAAAAGCTTCCCCTCTAACACTTGCCTCTCTGTTTTCGACCAGGGATGAGTAAGAGATCATCATTCTCCAAGTGGAATCAAGAACTATCAGAGAGAGGACACTAATCAAGACCCCAGAAGATGACTCAGCCCCCTACAATCATCTATATATGGATCCCTCATCACAGAGATCCAGGGGCTGAAATCTTGTATCTTGTAGAGAAGTGTTGTTGGTTTTCTGGTGTAATTTGATAGTGTTGGGTGATCTAAGCTTTACTTGAGGTGAAGAATGGATTTCTTGTTGGAGGATAATGATGGGTCAGAACATATGGTTGTAATCCTCTTGCTACTCTTGATCTTAATAAAGCTATTCATGTTTTCCTCCATATTCTTGTATGTTTACTTATATATGCATTTGTATGGTTAACACATTTTTGATCCTATGTTATTTATGAATATAGATCATTGTGCTTCGATAGTAGTATGTTGTTGTGATTCCACAGGTGCTTTTTAAAGCTGGGCAGACGAAGAAGAACCGGCAAAGCTCTATCAGGAAGGAGATGAATCAAATAAGGAAATCAAGCGCAAGACTAAGGTTGGTCTCCTTTGTTCCACTCTTATCTATTTTCATAAAGGAAAGCGAAAGTAGACTTTACTTGTTTGTTTCTAAGATAGCTACCAGTCTTAGTGGGAATAGCAACATCCGAGTGGACACTATTCCCGGTAACATTAGTTTTGACATAAGCCTGCTCCATACTCCCACTGCATGCGTAATGTTTGGCCTAGTATAGACCATTGTATATATATCAGGTTACTAACTTCACTTTCATATGGAACACAAGACATGTCCACTTCCTCTTCTTCTGTCTCAGGACACTAGTCAACAGATAACTTTAGACCTAAAGGAATAGGAAGCTTCACCAATTTACTATCATGCATATTAAACCTATGGAATATTGTCTCAACATACTTCATTTGGTTTAACCAAAGCTTCCTCTTTCTTGATCTCTTTTAATTTCCATGACCAAAATATAGTTTGCAACACCAAGATCCTTCATTTTGAATTTGGAGGCTAATTGGGTCTTCAAATCTTGGATAATTTCTTTGTTATTTCTAATCAAAAACATATCATCCACATACAAGACGAAATAAATAATACAGAAAAAAATTAATTTAAAATACACACAGTGATCTTCTTTACTTTTGGTGAAGCTAAGTCCCCGTATATATGTGTCAAATATCTAATACAACATCCTTGGTGATTGTTTTAACCCATACATAGACATTTTTAACATGCATACCAATTCTTTCTTACCCTTCACCAAAAAACCTTCATGTTGCTTCATGTATATCTCTTCTTCTAGATCCTCGTGAAGAAATGTTGTCTTCACATCCATCTATTCTACCTCAAAATAAAAAGCAGTAGAAGTAGATAAAAGTACTCTAATAGAGGCTACTTTGGAAAAAGGAGAAAATATATCACCAAAATCAATTCCTGGCACCTATGAATAAAATTTTTCTAACAAGTGAGCTTTGTATTTCTCCACCTATTGTTTTGCATTCATCTTCTTCTTAAACACCCATTTTTTTCCAATAGGTTTCCTTCCATCTGACAACTCCACCAGATCCCAAGCCTCATTTTTTTTCCAAAGATGGTATCTCATCAACTATTACCTCTTTCTACATTTTTCCATCCTCTAAATCTACTACCTCCGTGACAGTTTTAGGATCATCATCAGTAATAGATAAAGAAAAAACTGAATAGAAATCATATGTACTATAGCTTTCTAGTTTCCTTCTTTCTCGAACTGATCTTCTCATAGCTGGTGTTTATGGCTCCTCATCTTCTGATTCTTGTTCTACTGTAGACACTGATTCTTCATCCTTTAGCTCAAACTCTATCTTCTCATGTTGATTTGTTAGGAATTCATGTTTAATAACATTCTTCACCTCTTTCAATACCAAATCTCAGTTGTTCACAACCTTCCTTGTTTATGGATTCAAAAGCTTATAACCTTTTAAACCATCCTTATACCAAATAAATATGTACCTTACATATTTACTATCCAACTTCATTCTTTTCTCCATTGGAACATGTACATATCCGTCACATCCAAAGACCCTTAGATGTGAAAGAGAGGGTTTCTTACCATTCCATACCTCATGTGGAGTATTATCCTCCAATGATAATGAAGATGATCTATTAACCAACAAACATGCAGTCTCCACTACCTTTGCCCGGAATTCTTGTCCTAACCGAGCAACACTGCGCATGATTCTTTTCTTTTCCATCAACACCATGTTTATTCATTCTACAAATCGATTTTCTAAGGTCTGTATCGAGTAGTCTTCTGCCATGTTATACCACACATCTCATAGAACTCTTCAAAATCCTTCTTGTAGAACACTCCACCATTATCTGTCCTCACCACTTTTATCTTCTTCTCAGTCTTGTTTTCCACCAAAGCCTTAAATTCTTTAAACCAAACCCCCCTGTTGCGCCAGACCCAACGAACAGGGGAATCTATCGACCCCCATGTTTCAACTAGTCATGGAAAGGATATAACACACACAAAAAATACTCCCTTTGTTCTTTTATTTTCCACATAGAGGGTCAGAAGAGAGCTTAATAATTGGTCCAACCCTCCAACATGCATTGTTTCTCTAGACCATGAAAAATTTTCAGTGCTCACAAAGTTCATCAACGCATCTGCAACATTCTTCAAAGTGTCCACCTTTACCAGCAACACCTTTTTATCCTCAACCATATCCCTCACAAAGTGCCACTAAATATCAATGTTCTTTGCCTTTGAAGGATAGGCAAGCTTATTTGCCAAGAAAAATGCACTTTGGTTGTCACAGTCTATCCTTATAGCTCATTGTACTAACCCCATACTTGAACACAAACTCTACAACCAAACTTATTCCTTGCTTGCATGAGTGGTTGCCATGTATTCTTCCTCTATAATTGAAGGTGCCACTACAGACTCCCTCTTGCCCATCTAATCGGTTGCACCTCCAAATAGGTTAAACACATACCCACTTGTATATATTCTTTGATCCATATCTCCATCCAGTTTGCATCAACAAATCCACAAATGTCCAAAACAATTTCCACTCCTGGTATTCCTTGGTAGCAAAAACCATAATCACTAGTCCCACACAAATACCTAAAAACCTACTTCACTTCTTTCCAATGCTCCTTCCTTGGTTTCGAGATAAACCTGCTCAATACTCCCACTGTGTGTGTAATGTATCGTCTAGTACAAACCATTGCATACATCAAGCTACCAACAACACTTTCATATGGAACATGGGACATGTCCTTTTAGTCTTCTTATGTCTTGGGACACTATTCAACAGATAACTTTACACCTACAAGAATAATAACTTTCATCAGTTTACTATCTTGCATATTAAACCTCTGCAATATTGTCTCAACATACTTCCTTTCATTTAACCAAAGCTGCCTCTTTTCCAAATCTCATTTAATTTCCATGCCAAAAATATCATTTGAATCACCAACGTCATTCATGTTGAATTTGGAGGAAAATTGGGTCTTGTTATCCTGGATAATTTCTTTGTTATTTCGGATCAACAACATATCATCCACAAATAAGACCAAATAGATAACATGGTCACCAATTAATTTATAATACACACAGTGACCTAATTTTCTTATGCTAAAGCCAAGTCCCCATATATATGTATCAAATATCTAATACCACATCCTTGGTGACTGTTTTAACCCATACATAGACTTTTTTAACCTGCATACCAATTCTTTCTTATCCTTCATGAGAAAGCCTTCAGGTTGTTTCATGTAGCATTGGGTGTGACCCAACTTGGTCTAGTTTTTGGTCAAATACTCTGCATTTTGAGGAGTGGAGTGCACAGAATCTGTAAAGTTGTATGTACCATGTAATTTCTATGGGCTTCAAGGTGGGTCCAAGCCCCTCATTTTGTAACGGTTATCAAGGTTTTAGTTCATTGTTTTTCTTAGTGCATGGTATGTGGACCATGGTTTTTGTGGAACTATAATGTATTTAAGTACATGTAATGCTTTTTCAAAGACCAATCATAAGATCAGATCATAGAGAGAGCACAAGTGATCGAGTCTTTTGTTCTGTGTTTTTGGTCTTAAGGAAAGGCTTCGTAGCTGAGTGTGCATAGGCCTTGGAAGAGTCTACAGCTGAGTGCACATACAAAATATAGCTGGGTACGTAGGTCGAGAAGTTGTATGTACTGTAAGATCTATCTTCATAAAGAAGAATAATTTTTCATGAATTCTTTTGTATCTGTATATGTTATTTGTGTTCTATTTATGATGCAAAGTAATTGCAAGTAATTGGTATGTTAGCGCAACTATTATTGTTCTGTAATGTGTTTATATTAAAATGAATATGACAAAATATGTAGTTAGAATACACCATGCAATAATGTTGTGAATATTAGAAGGACAATTAAAGTACGGAAAAGTGAAGTTAAAGGCCACTCTACGCAGTCCCTCAAGGTTGCACGAACCTGGTTCTGCAATCTCCCATAGCCACCTTGGGTGAGACGTTGACCTGCTTGTGCATCATTTCTAAAAGGGTCGATGTCTGAGGGTTTTGTTGTTACGAAGTACAAGCCGAACTTGGGTGATGCCCAATTAAGCCAACATGTATATCACTTATTCTAGATCCCTGTGAAGAAATGTTATCTTCAGATCCATTATTTCCACCTCAAAATCAAAATAATAAACAATAGATAAAAATAATCTAATAGAAGCTACCTTGGCAAAAGGAAAAACAATATCACCAAAATAAAGTCCTGACACTTGGTAATAACCTTTTTTATACCAATCGATCTTTGTATTTATCCACCTTTCATTTTGCATTCATCTTCTTCTTAAAAACTGATTTGTTTCCAATGGGTTTCCTTCTAGCCTACAACTCCACTAGATCCCAAGCCTCATTTTTTCCCAAATATGTCATTTCATCAACTATGTCCTCTTTCTGGAGTTTTCCATCCGCTAAATCTATTGCTTCCCTGAAAGTTTTGGGATCATCATCAGTAAAGTTAAAGAAATAATTGAACAGAAAGCAGATGGACTATACCTTTATGGTTGCCTTCTTTCTCGAACTCATCTTCTCACAAATGGAGTTTGTGGGTCTTCATCCTATGATTCTTGTTGTGTTGTAGAGTCCGGTTCTTCATCCTTTAGCGCAAACTATGCCTTATTTGGTTCCTTTGCTAAGACTTCATGTTTAATAACATATTTCACCTCTCTAAATACCACATATCAGATGTACAAAAACTTCCTTGTTTCTGGGTTCCAAATATTATAACCTTTTAAACCATCATTATACCCAATAAATATTCACCTTTTAGATTTACTATCCTACTTCATTCTTTTCTCCTTTGGAACATGTACATATGCATCAGAGTAGAATACCCTCGGATGTGAAAGAGAGGGTTTCTTACCATTTCATACCTCATGTGGAGTCATATTCTCCAACGATGATGTAGGTGATCTATTAACCAGGTAACATGCATTTTCCACCATCTCTGCCCATAATTATTGTTCTAACCCTGTGCCACTAAGCATGCTTCTTGTATTTTCCATCAATGACCTATTCATTCTTTCTACAACTCCATTTTTTTGAGGTGTGTACAGAGTAGTCTTGTTCCGTGCTATACCACATTTCTTATAAAACTCTTAGAATTCCTTCTTGCAAAACTCTCCACCATTATCTGTCCTTAGCACTTTTATCTTCTTCTCTGTCTAGTTTTCTACCAAAGCCTTAAATTATTTAAACCTGTGAAAGACTTCATATTTCTTCCTCAGGAAATATATCCATGTATCTTGAGAAGTCATTTATAGATGATACATACAACACTGACTTAACCAATGATGGAACTGACACAGGTCCAAAAAATCACTTTGTACAAGCTCTAATATCTCTTTCACCCTCTTAGCACTAGAGGGAAAACTCACCCAATTATGCTTCCCATATACACATTGCTCACAAAAATAAAATTCCATAGAGAAATTTGACATACCTTCTACCATACTATTACCATGAAGTATTTGAAGGTGCTTTTCTCCAATATATCCAAGCCTTTAATGCCATAGGATGGTCTTTTCTCCAAAGACCACTAGATTTTATGCTCCACTTTAGGAACCACAGAACAGTTGCACCCATCATAACAGTACTACCCAAAAGCTTCTATAGAATTCCAATCATAACGCCCCACATCAATACCAGTTCTCCCCAAAGCATCTTGTAGGTATCTTTATCGAACACTATTTTTACACCTGCATCATTCATCTTACTTACAAAAATTAGATTTCTATCTAATGCATGAATATGCAGAACACCTCGAAGTGTTATAATCCTTCCATCTTACAACTTCGGCTTGAATTTTCCCCATCCCAAAATTCTAGCCTTGTTTTCATACCCTCAGAAGACATCACCACCATCATATTTATCATACTCACATAGCCACTCCTTATGGGGAGTGAAGTGAAAGGATGCACCTAAGTCAATCAAACATGTCTCATGATCTACATGTCTACCTGAAGAAGAAGCTAGTTACACATCCCCACCTTCATCTAAGGTAGTTTTCAACTTTGCAAAAGCAGCATCATCAAATCCCTTTCCCTTCTCATGATCTTTAGATCTACATTCCTTTCTGAAGTGCCCTTCCTTTCCACATTTCCAACACACCTCTACATGTTTTCCTAGAGATTTAGATCTCTCACTTGAGATTTATTTATTTATTTCTAGGATCGTCCTCATATAAACAAGGCATCTCCATTTTGGCCATCCATATTTTTCCGTCTCATCTCCTCTGACTACAAGGATGAGACTATTTCATCAAAATTCAAGGTAGTTGTATTGCTACCCATTGCAACAAGAAGAATATCCCACGAATTTGTTAGATAACACAACAAACTGATGCACTTATCTTCATCTGAAATTTTAATATCAACAGATAACAACTAGCTTACCACAGTATTAAATCTATTCAAATGCTTTGTGACCAAGTCTTCGTCATTCATTCCCAAGTTATACAACTTTTTCTATAGGAACAATTTGTTCACTAGAGACTTAGATTGGTACAAAGTTCCTAACTTTTCCCACAAAGCCTTCGATGTAGCTTCTTGATATCTAGTCAACAATATCAAATCTAACACACACAACAATATTGTTATCTTTTCTTTCCGATCCAACTTCACCTAGTCTTCATCTCACATTTTCATTGGTCTAGTACCCAGATGTACCACAATCCATTGATATTTATCCACGGGAGATCCTCCATCTTGAGTTTCCACAACACAAAACTTTGACAATTAAATTTATCGATTTTTAGCTTACCACTACTCGCCATATTCTTTCACCACAAGAATCAATCCTGTGGATCTTCCAATGAACAAGGTCTCCCAAAAACTCGAGGAAAACCCCTTAGTAGTGGAGGAATTCCCTTTAAGATGAAACAAATCTGATAGCAGATGTAGGTTTTAACCTATTGACATGGATAATTTTCACTATGCCAACAAGGGGAACTAAGCCGATCAAAGATCCAAATTAGATCTACTTTCGTTTGGGATGGCTAGTTCCAACAGGTTTTAAAGGATCCTATAAACTGTTATAGGTGTTGAAATATTGCTTCCTGGAGGAAGACTTCAGTTAAATCAACAAAAAAAATAGCTAACATATGTGTATCAAATCATATCTACACTACTTATCACTACTTGAGCTAGTCCTAACTATCCTACAGGAGCACAACAACAGGAGGTTAAACATCATATATATATTCCAAGTTCAAATGAATCAATTACTCGATCACATAAGAACAAGGATGTGTTAAATCCTAATTGCAATCCAATTACTTATACATGAATACACATTCCTTTCCATACAAATAACACTTACAACTAATGTTTAACAAAGTTTCAAATCGGCAACCTTTCATGAATTGACTATGTTATTGAATTATATTCGAATAACCAGGAATAACCATGAACTGTATGTTATAAATATGCACAAAGGAAAACACATTTTTCTTTATGCTAGCAACAACACTCTGATTCTAAACACATGAAAGAAGAGGAAAATATATTAGAAACAAAAGCCTCCTTCTTGACCCAAACAATCTTCTTTATTCATAATGAATCAAAAGTTGTCCTACCAAAAAAAAGTCCTCCTCTCATCTTCGGAGGTAATATTTATACAGCTAGAAGTGACTCTCTGTCTTCCCTTAACTTTTCACCTCCCCCCTATTATTTTCAATATACAAATCAGAATATACAAACATAGAATAGTCGGTGTAACTGTTGACACATAGAAGGCATATTTGCTGCAATGCTTCCCTTTCTAGGGAAATGAATGGATGTTGATTAAAAGAGAATGATTGTGCATCATCCCTTCACACTTGTATTGAGCAGATGTTATTCCCTATCATTTCCTAAAGGAAACTAAAGACGCCGCTCTCATCATTCCACATCTAGCATGATTGAAGGTTTGTTTGGAGGTAATAACATCTTGATGTATCGGTGCTGTTCTTCCTCTTGACATGGAGCATGCCTCCATTATGCACTAGCGGCTCATATCCCTTTCCGCAAAATATGCCTTTGCAATATCGACACCAGTGGTGCAGAGGTGTCATCTTGATATAATTCGCCTTTATGCGCTACTAGGTCCACTCAAACTTTCCTGCAGAAATAATTCATATGAGAAATATGACAAACATGCTCACAAACAAACCTTGCATTCAACCACAATTTCTTTTTAATCTTACAATGCAGGGCAACTATGATTATCAAACCACTGAACTTGCTATGACATGTATTTTCGTTGCCCATAATATTCATTTTTACTCATGGATTTCTTTAACAATGCTTCAAAAGTGGACCATTCACTTTACGATATTTTCACTTGAAAACCTGGACTGGAGCCTTTTATCGCAATACATAGGAAAACACGGGAAAACCTGTGGCTGAGCCATAAGGCCAAACTTCAAATAATATATATCCGATCATATAATTATCGTCATGTATGTTAATCGCATAGCGCCTTATGTTTAAGCTTTGGGCTCTATCGATTGTGACTTGTGATTGGTCAAACCCGAAATATATATGTGTTGTGGTTCATAATCCCCTCGAGTCTAGCATATAAGACTTTCCTTTAAAAACCCAGACTAGAACACTTTGTTGAAAACATAGGCAAAACATGGGAAAACCCATGGCTAGGCCATAAGTCCAGACTTGAAATACTATGTGCACGAGTGTATAATTATCTCTGGGTTGCTCATCACCCCTTCTCATATCACATGGGCATCACTTTCGTCGACTGCCGATTGCAATTAGTGATAGGGGAGAGTGGACTCGAAATATATATGTGACGCGGTTCATAATCCCTTCAGATCCACCACATAAGATTTCCCTTTGAAAACCCTGACCACAACATATTATTGCAATACATGGGAATAAACGGGAAAACCCACGGCTGACCATAAGGCCGAAATTGAAATATTATGCACCCAGGTCTAAAGTTATCATTAGGTCTACCACATCACATCGTTCTTTATGTATATTCCATGGACTCTACTGATAGAGATTGCGATAGGGGAAAGTGGACCCGAAATATATATATTATGTTTAATGATCACGACGGGTCTAGCAGATCGTGGTGTGCCTTGTATACAAGCCCTGGACTCCAGACCCGAAATATATATATTATGGTTAATAATGTCGTTAGGTCTGGTGCCTCATGGTACACATTGTGTGTCAATGTTGATTGAGATAAGTGAAAAAGGGTAAGTTATGTATGTTTTGTGAAGAATTCCTACTATAAAGATTTATAATGGGAATAAAGATGCAATAGAAGGTTTTGTAGGTTGAATCCAAATACAACCATAATAGAGAGTGGGGTTTGGTTATATGCGTGGGCATAGGGTACCATGAAGGTTTACAAGGATTGAAAATTCTCGATGAAGGAAATGAATGAAGGGTTAGGTTGGGTCATGAATGAACCATCCAACAGAGATTTATTCAAGGGGGGACTTGACCATTAAGAGTTGAAGATTTGAATTGGCACAGAGTTAAAATCCTAGAGATAAAAACAGATCATTTGGAGAAGTGAAAGATCAAACTTCTAGGCGATCCATTCAAATTTTAAATCAGAGCATGTTTTAATAGGGTGGTGGTTGTGACCACAACAAATGGCGAACCGTTGGGCAAACCAGTTATCTCTATTTCCAAAAAAACCTTGGATCAATAGAACATCAGGGTGTTAAGATAAACTTGAAATGCAAATTGTATAGATGGACAGGCATGGGTTCCACTTCAACATTGATTGCTTCAAGCGGGATAAAGACAAATATCTTCTTCTTACTGATAGGGTTTTGACAGGCATTCTCCAATGGTAGTATTATTGGATTTATTGACCCTCTTTTACCTGTTTTCTACTTTCAAAAATCCTTTTAGGGCGATCATTGGTCTGTCAATACCTGTTTAGGTGTGTACCTTAGCTCTTTATCACTCATCAAACTTGATGTAGGTATGTTTATCTTTGCTTTATGTAAGAATTTCAGTGCTATGTTTTCATATGATTGAATGGGGTGTAGTCATGGATCATGCCACATTTTTAAACTGCTTAAGCAAGATTGGGCTTGCTGTGTCAACCAGTGCTCTGAGCCCCACAACAGTCCCTACTCTAACTGGCTTCCCAAACAACCTGTCCTTCCAGATTGGCACAAAGACTTGACATTTCATTTTCTTTTAAATAAGTCCTTCCAGTTTCAGGCACAAGGACTAAAGCACAATTGGATTTTCCACAGGGTATATGACAGTGAGCTTAGCCCATGAAAGGAGGTTTACTTGTAGATAGTAGGTATTGGAAACTTAGTGTGGTGGATGGGACCAATGGAGAATAGCTGCAAACTTTATGGGCAAGTATAGGCTAGGTTGGAGTGGGATTTTAAAATTTAGCGTTCTTCCATGCCAGTCCAGCTATGGTTAGACACCTTTTTTGTTTTACAAGATGGCCCTACATGATCCAGGTATCTAGGTCATCAACAAATCCTACTTAGTTCCCAACAGATGCTAATGAGTGGCCTTGGTTTGAGTTCCACCGCTGATTTTCCAGTTCTCATGGGCTCATTGAAAGTTTGTTTGATTTGCAAGGTAACGATGGATTTAGGATTAGCAGGCTCATCAGCATGTTAATAAGCAAGGTAAAATCTGAAGGTGGCCAATGAGGCAAATCAAAACAGAGTTATAAGAGAAAAGTTTAAACTAAAAAATATATTAGAATCAGAGGCTAGAAGGGCCTTAGAGAGGGCTGAAGGCTTAGTTGGAAGGTAGGCCGAAGGACTCATTCCCTCCTAATTGAGAGCTCGGCGATAAGCCTTCTCTCGAATAGAGATAGGAACAGACATTGACCTCGGCCCAGAGGGTGGAGGTTCTGTTAGGAGTTTTTGGTCAAAGTTAAGGATACAAGGTTGGGCAATGAGACTAGAGGACCAAAATCAGTTGGCTGAAAAGGACTAAAATTCAAATAGAAGGAAAATAAAATTTGTAGAAAAATAAGAACGGAAAGGGTGGAAATATAACTAAGATAACAACAAAATAAAATGAATTCTAGCCTACTCAGGAGGTAACCACCATGTGGTGGCTACTGGAAGTATATAATAAGATGTTGGGCATTAGCAGGGAGTTTTTTAGTTTCTCCTTGTAAAGTTTTCAATCTGTAAGTTCCATGACAGATTTTTTCCACAACTTGGAATGGGCCAGCCGTAAGTGTTGGAATTTCGTGAGTTTACCTTTTGTCTCATTCAACTTGTCCCATTTCAGGACTAGCTCTCCTACTTGGTAATCTTTATCTCCTACCAGATGGCAATCAAACCATCTCTTCACAATCATTTAAAGATTTCTAAATTTATTTTTGGATTTATCTCTCAATTCCTCCAACCTCACCAGTTGGTTGATCCTTTCTTTAAGTAAGGTTGAAGGGGTTCCTCTCAAAGGTTGGGAGAGCTGTAAAGAGGGAAGGGTAATGTTGGGAGGCAAGATGGCTTCCTATCCATAGACAAAGAAGTATGGGGAGTTTCGTAAGGCCACTTTTGGGGTGACTCTATCAGCCCAAAGGGCATTTGTTAGAGCGTTGGGCCAGTTCCTCTGGTTGTTGGCAATAGATTTACGGATTATGCGGATGAGGTTTTTATTTGAGGACTCTGCAACTCCATTTCCCTGGGGGTAATAGTTTGATGCATACCTTATGTGAATCGATTTATCAATAGAAAATTTAGTCAATTTTAGTCATGAAAAGTATGAAGCATTGTCAAATATGAGAACGTCAAGGATGCCATACCTTTTGATAATAAATGTCTCAACAAATGATATTACCTCGCCTTCGTTTACCTTTCGAAGTAGGATAGCTTCACTCCATTTGGTGAAGTAGTCAGTCATCGTGAGTATATACGTATGCTACTATGAAGAGTTCAATGTGATCTCGCCTATGACATCTAGGCCCCATTGTTGGAATGGGCGATAAAGTGTAACAGGTCTAAGGGTAATGGTTGGCTTTCTTTCTCTTCCTGTGGTAATTTGACATACCTTGCATTTTTTAGCGTAGGCATGCGAGTCTTCAAACATTGTGGTCCAATAATATCTGGCTCTTAATATTTCGTTAGTAGTGGTCTCTCTGCCATAGTGACCACATGGTGGGTCGTCGTGCATTTCTTTGAAGATATGATCAGCGTCATCCTTATCCAAACACCTCAACTAGATTCCATCATAATTTTTTCTGTACAATCTATCATTGGTCAAGTGATACTAATTAGATTTCAATCTGAGTGTTATCCTATGTGATGCACCCATGTGTTCAGGAAATGATCTTCGTGTTAGATAAAAATGTATGTCGTAATACCACGAATCAGGATCCAAAAGGGCTTCCAATGTTTCGCACTCACACATCAGCGTCGCATTGATCCATAGGGGCTCCTCCCTGAGTTCTACTTGTTCATTTTGGATGCTCTACGCTTTTGGTTCTTTGGATGCCCCTTCTTTATCCTCTAAGGATTCTGCTGCTAGCCTACACAATCCCTGCCCTCGAACTATCTTCGCTAGCTTAATGTCGAGGTCGAATTCTGAAGTGCAGTTATCCAATTCCCTCTCCTTTCACTCATTTCTTTCTTCACAAAGAGGGCTACAACAGCAAGATGGGGAATGATTACTTTATTCCTGACCTTTAATAAATAATAATGGAGTGTTTTACGGCTTTAGAAACTGCAAATCCTTGTTTCTTCATGTATGGGTAGTTTAGTTTTGCTCCCTGGAGATTAGAGCTCATATAAGAAATAGGGACTTCGTTGCCATCATCATTTATTTGATTGAGGATTGTGGCATATGAAACATCAAAAGTAAAAGTGTACAAGACAAATTCCTTGTTGAAATCGAGGTTGACCAACACAAGAGCTTCTACAATGGCCTCCTTAATTCGTTGTAACAATTTATAAGCTTCATTACTCCACTTATAAACAACGTCCTTTTTCATCATTAGCTGCACGGGACACACTGTTTCTGTGAAACCTGAGACAAATTTCCTAATGAGATTAATCTTCCCAAAGAAAGATTGCATTGCCTTTTTATTTATCAGAGGTTGTATTCTCATGATGGTCTCTATTCTTTCAGGATAAATAACAATTCCTTCTTTAGAAATGATGTGACACTGTAGTTTCCCTTTTGTGACTGTGAAGACGCTCTTCGTGGGATTCAACGATATTCCGTATCTTCAACATCTTTCAAAAATCTGTTTCAGGTGATAAATATGATCCCTTTTGTGATATGAATACACAGTAATGTCATCCATGTACAATACTACTTATCTGTTAATCAATCCTTGGAAAGATATGTCCATAAATCTCTGGAATGTGGCACCCACATTAATAACTCCAAAAGGAATTTTATGATATGCGTAAGTGCCCCATTTAGTTTCGAAGGTTGTCTTAAGCTAATCCCCATTACATACCAACACTTGATTATATCGTGAAAACCCATCTAATAGGGACAACATTTCAGACCCAGAAACGCACTGAAGAATGTGTTCCATAGAAGGGACAGGATAGTTATCTTTCTATGATGCTTTATTCAGGTTTCTAAAATTGATACATAGCATGATGTCTCCATTTGTCTTTCTTACTAGCACAAGATTGGATACCCAGCGAGTGTGTCTGACTAGAATAATGATCTTACCATCTAGCATTTTGTTTAATTCTTTCTTCACCAACGGTTCTAGGCTTGGGTGCATCTTACGAAGCTTTTTTTGGCAAGGCTCAACCTCCTTTTCCAAAGGAATTACATGCTGCATAACACTGGTATCAAATGTGTTTAAGTCGCCATATCTCCATGCAAAGACATCCTTGTACTCTTTAAATAGCTTGACAAATGTAGCATTTTCTTGTAGAGAGCACCCTAAGCCCAAATTAATAGTTTTTGGGTCTTCTTTTGTTCCAAGGTTGACCGATTCATACTTCGTGGAGGAGCTATGTGTTTTCCAGTTAGTCAGATTCTTGAATTTATCATGTAGGTCATACAAGTGCTCCATCTTGACAACTGACTTGGGAATTATATTGGACTAATCCTTTTCCTTATCTTCCCTCTTGTTCATAAGCCTGTCATGCTCTTTTTCATCAATGACTGAATTCTTGAATGTCTTCTCACAGTGCAAGAACTCAAGGGTTTGCTCATCATCTTCGAACACCTGCCAATTTGAGATGTTATTAGGCAAGGATGGTTAGAAAATAAATTCAACATAACATTTATTATTTTTTAATCTAAAATCAGGCAAAATTTTTGCAGCCATACCAGCCATTAGATCGGCATCTTGGTTTTTCCCTCAAGGTATGTACGTGATACTAAAATAATCAAAAATGTCAATTAAGCTCCATACCTCATGTTGGTACCTTACCAGGTGTGGTGAATTGTAGTGTATAATTTTCCTTACCTGGTCCACAATTATCTATGAGTCACCAAAAACTCTTAGATTTTTTACCTTCATATCAATAGCCTTTTTTCAAGCCCTGCAGCAAGCCTTCGTATTCTTCCGTGTTGTTGGTGCAAGCGAACTCCAACCGGTTGGTCGTCAGATGTTGGTTCCCTTGCAGGTCAATGAGAATTCTCCCAACACTTGCACCATAAAGGTAGTTAGAGCCATCAAAATAGAGTGTCCAAAATATAGAGTCTAATGTTACATCAATTGAATTGCTTCCTATGAAATTAGTTCTATCATCTACAGGGGAGAGCTTCCAACTGTGTGTTTGTTGCAGTTTCTTCAATTGTTTCTGCATGGAATTCTCCAAAACAGGTTTCCGTGGCATAAACATTGAAACTATAATTCCCAAGGACAGAGTTGGTAAGCATTACAGGTTCATTCGGGCTGTTTAATTTCATCACCACATACTTCATGTATCTTTTTCGATCAACTCTCAGCATATCACCCTTCCCCTTATGAGGTAGCAAGAGATGGGACCAATCAGTTCAGAAATATCCAATGAGTTTTGCTTACCAGTCCCTACTAAGTAGCATTCCATAAGCCTCAGGTATGTTGACTACCATTATGTCAATGACTTGTGAGTATTGTGGTTTGGTAGCCATCTGAATCAACACATCTTTCAATTCCCCAATTACCTTCACATTCGTTCTGTCCAATTACATAATTCGAGTTCTAGTTTTCTCGGGTATCGCATGAAGTCTTTTAGCAATAGCTTAACGCATAACAGTGGACAAGGCACCGAAATCTACCAAGCAATTGTGTACGTTCATGTTGAATACTTCAAATGTGATAAGGAAAGGTGGAATCATGGATTTTGATTTCCTTCCTATCATGGCCACGTTGACATCTTGGGGGGTTCAATTCATTTTTGACAAAGTGGCTTCCATAGCTGATGGCGTTTGGGCTGTACTGGAGCTACTGATAGGTCTGGACGCTGACTTCTCGGTTTGGATGCTCGGGATGGTAGGGGTTTTGTGATTCCTCTCATTCATAGCTTTTAAGAGGAGATCTCTTTACTGCGTTAATTTCAGCAAATTGATGTATGCCATATTAGCCCTAGATTTCTTAAGATCATCCACAATGTTGTAATCAATGTTATAGATAGGGTAGGGCAGAGTAAACATACCAGTTTTTCCATTCTTAGGTGGGAGTTTACCATTTTGAGTCGCCCTCGTTGCCGTCAGAGATGCATTATCTTTCTTTGGATAGTTTACAACTAGAGTATTCTTGGACTCACCACTACGTCTACCCTTCTTGAGAGGAACTATGGGAGTGGATGCCTTCAAAGGGCGAACATTTTTCTTGGTCTAGTCTACAGGCTTCATCACACCCTCAAGTGGCCCCTTACTTTGTGTGTGGATTTCATTAGTGTGGATTTCTACTATACCGTCTCCTTCATTGTCATCATTCTCATTTGTATAGAAATCCCACAATACATTGATTTTAGATTCTTTGTCCAAGGGCTCTTCTAGTTGGTATTCTTCCTCATTTTCTCATTTTGGCTCCAGCTCCACTATAGGTTCTTCTTTGTTAAGGAGCAATCCAATAAGAGCTAGCTCTTCCATATTTATATTCCCTTCATTTGGTGGAGCAGGCAACGCAAGTTGACCATGACCACCTTCTGTCTTCTTACGATAGAAAGGTTTGAAGGGTTTTCTATTGTTATACTCTCCTCCACTCTCTCCAGAATTCCTTTTCATATCAATGACTGTGTTTGTCAATTTCTTAATGATTTGGTGCAAAACTTCCACATCTGTGGTGTCCCTTTCTTTGCCCTCAGCCACTTTTTTATCACTCCCATTATTCTTCTTTGATGACTGAGAGGCTTTCCTTCCTTGGGTCGTATGATGACATGTTGTGAGACAGATCATTTCATTCTTGAATTTTATTGCTTCGTTCATAGCACTTTGTAAATTTTGTGCATGACTTCTCTTGACCCACATCACAGTAGGGACAGGGAGAGTGGTGATATAAAATTCCATGAGCACCTCATCTGTAGGTCTAGCATTAGCTGGGATTCTATTGAACAAAGTGTTGAACCGAATGTTGAAATCCTTAACCTTTTCTTTGGCTTCCATTTTTAAACAGGATAGTTCTAAAACTAAGGCCGCAAGTGTTTTTTCATCGCCAAACTTGTCTAAGAAGGCCTTCCGAAAGGCACCCCATGAGGTGATCAATCCTATTCTCAAGTTGAATTACCATGTGGAAGTCGTACCAATCAGTGTGAAAGGGAACAAGCAACATACCACATCCCCATCAACTACCCGCAACATGCAAACGGTTAGGAAGAAAGAGTGAATATGGTTATAAGCAGTGTCTCCCCACTCAGGGTCAAATTTAGGCAATACTATTTCTGCGTTCTTAGGTAAGGGATGCTACTACCCAGGTACTACTACACATCCTGTTCAAGCCAGGGAGGGAGTGCTCCTGGAGGAGGTGGGGTTGATTCCCACCCAGAGTGGGTGGTAGAGGTGGATTCCCACCTGGAGAGGGAACGTTAGCCATATTATGGATATGGAAGTTCTGGTTGAAGGTTTCCCCTAGCTGTTCTTTGTTAGGATTTTCCAAATAAAGTCAGGGATTCCCTGGAGAAGGGGGATCCTCAAGAATTTCTTCCCAAGGAGAGTCGATGCTTTGCAAAGACTCTAGCATAATATCTTCAAGAGAAGGGGATGTAGATGTCTCTTCGTTTATGTGATAGATCATTGGCTTTCTTTTAGTTGTCATAGGTAAAGACTAAAAGATAGGGAGTTGTGATAGGGAACAAGCATAAGCACGAGTAAGTACTCTGACTAGTTGTTCCTCAGTGATAGGGTACTCCCATAGTCTCTCTTCCTTGGGTGACCCAAACACGGGACTTAGATTCCCTTCCTCTGCTTCTTCGAAATGAGGCTTTTCCAAATGGGAAGAAGGATCTTTTAGACCTTCACGACATGAATTAATATTTTTGAATCCATGCGCAACATTTATAGATGAGATCATGAGAAGATGTGGATGGCGGTTGAGGCCCTCCTTCTAGCGCCAATTTGTTGACATGGAGAATTTTCGCTATGCCAACAAGGGGAACTAACCTGATCATAGATCCCAATTAGATCTGCTTTCATTTGGGATTGCTAGTTCCAACAGGTTCTAAAGGATCCCGTAAACTGTTATAAGTGTTGAAAGATTGCTTCCTATAAGAAGACTTCAATTAAATCAACAAAAGAAACAACTAACCTATGTGTAGCAAATCCTATCTACACTACTTATCACTACTTAAGCTAGTCCTAACTATACTAATCTATCCTACAAAAGCACAACAACAAGAGGTTAAACATCATATTTAGATTCCAAGTCCAAATGGATCAATTACTAGTTCACATGAGAACAAAGTTGTGTTAAATCCTAATTGCAATCCAATTACTTATACAGGAATACACATTCCTTTCCATACAAATAACACTTACAACTGATGTTTAACAAATTTTCAAATCAGCAACCTTTCATGAGTTAACTATGTTATTGAATTATATTCGAATAACTAGGAATAACCATGAACTGTATGTTATCAATATGCACAAAGAAAAATACATTTGTATTTATGCTAGCAACAACACTCTGATTCTAAACACATCAAAGAAGAGGAAAATATATCAGAAACAAAAGCCTCCTTCTTGACCCAAACAGTCTTCTTTATTCATAATAAATCAAAAAAAAGTCCTCCTCTCATCTTCAGAGGTAATACTTATACAGCTATAAGCGACTCTCAATCTTCCCCTAACTTTTCACCTCCTCCCATTCTTTTCACTATTCAAATCAGAATATACAGACGTAGAAAAATCGATGTAATTGTTGACACGTAGAAGGCATATCTGCTGTAATGCTTCCTTTTCTGGGGAATTGAATGGATGTTGATTAAAAGGGAATGATTGTGTGTCATCCCTTCTCACCTATATTGAGCGGATGTTATTCACTATCATTTCCTGAAGGAAACTGAAGACACCACACTCATCATTCCACATCTAGCATGATTGAAGGTTTTCTTGGAAGTAATAACATCTTGATGTATCGACGTTGTGCATCCTCTTGACATGGAGCATGCCTCCATTATGCACTATGGTGGTTCATATCCCTTTCTACAGAATATGCCTTTGCAATATTGACACTGGTGGTGTAGAGGTGTCATCTTGTTATAATTCGCCTTTATTCCCTACCAGGTCCACATGAACTCTCTTGTAGAAATAATTCATATGAGAAATATGGCAAACATGCTCACAAACAAACCTTGCATTCAGCCACAATTTCTATTTAATCTTACAATGTAGATAAACTATGATTATCAAACCACTGAACATGATGTGACTTGTATTGTCGTTCCCCATAATATTCATTTTTACTGAAGGATTGCTCTAACAATGCTTCAAAAGTGGACCATTCAATTTACGAGACTTTCCCTTGAAAACCCAGACTGGAGCCTTTTATCACAATACACAGGAAAACACGAGAAAACCCATGACTGAGTCATAAGTCCAGACTTCAAATAATGTATACCTAGGAGTATAATTATCACCGGGTCCATTAATCACATAGTTCCTTATGTTTAAGCTTTTGGCTCTGACGTTTACAACTTGCAATTGGCTGGACCTAAATTATATATGTGTCAAAATTCACAATCCCCTCGAGTTTGCCATATAAGACTTTCCTTTGAAAACTTGGACTGGAACACTTTATTGAAAACACGAGGAAAACACGGGAAAATCTGCGGCCAGGCCATAAGGCCAAACTTGAAATATTATGCACCCAGGTGTATAATTATCGTCGGATCTTCTCATCACCCCTTCGCATATCGCATGGGCTTCACTTTTGCCGACTGCCAATTGTGATCAGTGATAGGGGAGAGCGGACCTGAAATATATATGTGTCACAGTTCATAATCACTTCGGATTCGCCATATTAGATTTCCCTTTGAAAACCCTGACCACAACGTATTATTGCAATACATGGGAATACATAGGAAAACCCACAGCTAACCATAAGGCCAGACTTGAAATATTATGCACCCGGGTCTAAAGTTATCGTCGAGTCGGCCACATCACATCATTCTTTATGTATATGCCACAAACTCTGCCGATTGCAATTGCGATAGGGGAAAGCAGACCCGAAATATATATATTATGTTTAATGATCCCTGCAGGTCTGACATATCGTGGTGTGCCTTGTATACAACCCCTGGGCTCCGCCGATTGTGGCATGTGATGGGATCTAAACCCGAAATATATATATTATGGTTAATAATGCCATTGGGTCCGGTGGCTCATGGTACACGTTGTGTGTCAATGTTGATTGTGATAAGTGAAAAAGGGTAAGTTATGCATGTTTTGTGAAGCATTCCTATTATAAAGAGTTATAATGGGAATAAAGATGCAATAGAAGGTTTTGTGGGTTGAATCCAAATACAACCATTATAGAGAGTGGGGTTTGGTTATATGTGTGGGCATAGAGCACCATGAAGGTTTATGGGGATTGAAAAGTCCTGATGAAGGAAATGAGTGAAGGGCTAGGCTGGGTCATGAATGAACCATCCAGTAGAGATTTATTCAAGGGGGTCTTGACCATTAAGAATTGAAGATTCAACTCGGCACAAAGTTAAAATCTCAGATATAAAAACAAATCATTCGGATAAGTGAAAGATCAAACTTCTAGGGGACCCATTCAAATTTGCTATCAAAGCATGTTTTAATATGGTGGTGGTTGTGGCCACAACATAACCTTCTATAGAAATTACCTGCATATGAATTCTAAAACTAGAAAATAAACAGTCGTGAGTACATAAAACATAAAATAGATGTACATAGATATTTTCCCCTAGATCCCAAAACTAGGGATACCAGATTGATTTTTCATTATGTTCCTTTCAATATTAAAATACATATATATACATAGCAAATCATTTATAACCTCAATCCATTAACCCTATATTAGAACATAATTCTAGTTCTCTTGACTAGATCTATAAAATACCATGGGTAGAAAACCATCATGCACAAAACCATGTGCAAAACCCATGCACAAATCCATAGGTAGGTCCACTAACCTAATATACAATCCAAAAAAAATTCTCTGAGCGCTACACCGGACCTTGTATCCCCCTGAAATCCCCTGAGAGTGGGGGATGTTCCCCTCGTCTGACCCCCCCTACTATGCCAAACACAACGAACAGGGACATTTATCAGCTACCTGCATGTGCGACTAGTCATAGAAAGAATATAACACACACCCAACAATATCAGATGTGAGAACACTGATATATTTATTATCTACATAGAGAAACATGTATTGATGGATATGATGCTCCTGAATTAGGGTTATGGGTTGATCAAGCACACTAAGTTTGTTCTTCCCCCTTGTCTAATCTCCCAGGGTGGATAATTTAGATGTAGGGCTCCTAGGGTTGAGCGATCTCTAGACAATAGGGTATCACCCCTATCTATTACCCATTGGGTGGAATATTTATCTCTCCTATATCTTTCTATGTAGAGTATACCCTAGTTTCCATTTGTATTTCCAACCTATCTAGCCAATGAGTGTTTGCTACTTGAGTGACGTGTGATCGTTACTATTTATGGTAAGTGGCATATCACTCAAGCTAGAGATGTGGGTGCTCTACCACAGACTCTTAATGGTTAGGTTGAGAAGATCAGTAGAGTTTCATGAGTTGTAGCATTGGGATCCCTAATGACAAAGTTTCTAGGGTCATAGCATTCACTTCCCGGTGGTAGAGTTTCGCGGGTTGTACCATTGGGCTCCCTATTGGTATAGTTTCCTGGGTCATTGTAATAGTAGAGGTCAAAAATCGATGTAATAAAGTTAATGAAGGAAAAATAATAACCAACATCATGCGAAACTTATTCCAAGATGAATCTTGGGAAAATACATAGTGATGGGAATTACTTGTGATTAATTTATGGCTAGGGAAATTGGAAAAGGAAATGGAAAAGGTTTTGGAATAGAAAAGTGGCATTAATTAAAATTTTATTTATGAAAATAATGGAAAACAGGAGAAAAAGGAGGTGAAGGTCACAAGTTTTATGTGAGAAAGAAAATTAACGAAAATAATGGAAAATTGAAGAAAATAGAGGCATCATTAATAAAATGGCTTCTGAGTATTAGTTCACAACTTTTGTTGGTTAGATTTTTGTCAGTTCAGTTTTGGGGTTCTCACTTTCTACTCTCTCTCTCATACTCTTGCACACTTAGAGTTTTCTTGGAGAACTCTTCGAGGTATGGCATACTTGGGATTTGGAGAGAGAATTCAAAGTAAGAGTAGGGAAGCATAAGAGGACACTAGGATCAGAGTGACAATGAGTTTTTCTTGTATGTACTAAGTTGCATGTATGATTTCCTTGCTAGTTTTGCAATTCATGGCACATGTATGTGGTTTCTTGATTATGATATGTCATTCACATGGAGGAATGCTTGGATTAATGACGTATTTTCCTAGCCTTTCCATTCCCTAGATAGCCATGGTGTGTGGGTTTACTTCCTTTTATTTTCTAATTGGTTCTCATGTTCCTTTGATTGTGTGTTAAGCTACTAGTTCCCAGAGCCTTGGTTGGTAAAATGCTTAGGAAGCCCTGTAACAACTTGGGTTGAGTTACTAATCTTGGAAGTCTTGGTTTGATAAATGCTTTGGAAGCCCTTGGTGGTTTGAGTTACTAGTCCTAGAAGTCTTGGTTGGAAAAGAACTCTAGAATACTAACATCAACTATAGGTTGAGTTACTAGTTTTGGAAGCCCTGGTTGGAACAAATGCTCTGGAGCACTGGATAGCTTGGGTAGAGACCAATTGCTGATGTTCAGGGATGTCTAATAGTGAAGTGGAATCACTAGTTTAGGTTTGAGGTGGTTTGGCCTCTAGAAGCCTTTGTTTGGCTTTGTTGGATTTGTTCCATGAGATCCCACATTCATGCTTAGAATATGGTGTGGGGATGATTGGCTCAAAGAAATATCTAGTTAAACCAATGTAAGTTTGAGTGTTATGTGGAAGTCCCAGACCTAGTTGCATTTCTCATATGTTAATAATACATCCCTTCCTCTTGTATTTTATGGATACATATACTTGTTCATATGTGGTTTTATGGTTGTTATATATTGTTATTTCTGTTGAATACATTATGGCTAAGAGGATGTTTTGTGACAATGTTGATGTATGGATCTCCTCATGTTTTCATTAGAAGACAAATGAAAAATGAATATATGACATAACAGATCATAATGCAACTATTGTATTAATGCATCAATGCTTCTTCATGAATCTCACACAAGTATGAGACCCCTATGCTCATATCTGTCGTTATGACCTGTAGAATGCATATTTGTGACATGTTTAACGAAAATCCTATCATGGCTAGTAGGGGTCCAATCAAGTCATTGATCAAGTGCTTGCACTAGTACCTTTTTTTCAATGTTATTTATTATTTCTGAAAGTTTCATAAAGATCTGGGGAGGGGCCTGAGTGTTGGCCCTAAAAATGTGGCACAAAATGTGGGGTCGTTGGATCAGATGTAACTGAAAAAGTCCACAGTCGTTGGCATACCCTTGTTGTGAGAGTAACTGGAAGGCCTGATGTGCATGCATTCCTTGTCATGGGAGTTGATGGGGGTCCAGGTCAGTGAAGTGTTAAGTTTCCTCATCAGTTGGTTGGCTTCTAAAGGTTCTGCAACATATGTGGAAGGTCATAATGGTTTTTCTTAGGGTTCCACTACCTTAACTATACATGGGGAGTTGAATCACGTCATAGTAGCCTCTCATCACATGTTTATTCTAGCATACTGGATTGCTTGGGTATATGTGGGAGGAGGTTAGTTTCAGAGTGGTATGAGAGCATGGTTCACCCCTTCAACTAGATGGGTGGTGTCCTAGTCATGCATTCATGTCAGTTTCATATATGTGCTCTTTAGGCTTGTGGCCTATGAATTTGTTGTGTATGCATGGTGTTGATCATGGTTATAGTGGTGTCACCATGTGAAGGTTGTTGGTGTGTTGTTGGATGCGGTTTTCATGAGAGTATGTTGGTTATGAACTAATTATGCATGTGAGTTCTTATATATTCTTATGCATACATGGATATGGTTGTAGTTGTCATGCATGAGGTCATGGTATGTGGTTGGTATGGTCAGGTGTAGATGACTGGATAATTGTTGAAATCATGACTAAATGTGGATATGATTATGTTTATATATGTATTGTGCTAATCTGGTTGGTCTTAGAGAATAGATATCCTCCCCTGAACTGCATTGAGGTACATTGGTTTTTGTATGATTTAGTTTATCTGACATGATATACATTGCAGGAAGAGAAGAAAAAATATGAATAGAAAGATGGTAGACTATAGCTCATGAGATTATCCCTATATATCAAATGAGAAACATTGTGAGGGATACTCTCATAACATAGAAGACACTCTAAGAAGTTTGAAGGTATAAATAAGGATTTGCAAAGAAGATAATGACTGAATCATTCAATCACAAGAGAGACTTGTCAGGGTACATGAGAAACAACGAGAAGTCAATGCAGTAATCCTTTAGATCTTTTCATACTTGCAGATACAGTGACCGCTTAGAACCATTCATGGAAAAGAGGATATGACTAATAGAGAATATTGTAGTAGGTCACATGGTGGGCATAGATTGGATAGAGAGGACATGGTTAGAGATGGAAAAATATTAGATACACCTGATAGATGAGGTAGTGGACATGGGTGTTACTCTTGTTCTGGTTTAGACCAGTACCATGGTCATCATCACTATCATCATTACAGGAGGAGTGGCAAGGGATATTTATCGGATGAGTTAAAGAAAGAAAAGCCACCTCCATTTAATGGAGGGATGAAGAAGTCACAGGATGTAGAAGAATGGTTGGTTGGGATGAACAAGTTCATGAGATTGAATCATTACTCAGAAAACATGAAGGCCAAAATAACTATATTCAGTATTAAAGGTAATTAGATATTTGTTGGGAAGATGTAAAGAATTTCATAGGCATTCATGAAGGGGAGTTCACTTAGAGTGAGTTTGACCAACTTTTCAAGAAGAAGTATCTATTAGAGAGATACTATGAGGAAATGGAAAAGGATTTCTATGAGATGAAGATGGGATATATGACGATGAGGAGTAGAATAGCATATTTTTGGAGTTATTGAGATACGTACCTTACCTCAAGGAGGAGATGGCAAGGATTTAGAGATTCATAAGTGGGTTGTCTATAACATTCAAAGACACGATCGAGTTTGAAGAGCCTATATCATTGCAAGAGGCCATACAGAAGCTAAAAAATTGTTATGAGCAATCAAAGTGAAGATAACTATAAAGGTAATGCAAATAATGAAGGAATATTGGACAACAAGTGAACAAGACCTGAGGATACAAGTAATAATGAGAATATTGCACCACCTAAGAAGTTGAATGCATCTGACATAGTATGGGGATTTCAATCTAAGGAGCATAAGAAGGGTGTAGGATAGAATCCTTTGCAATGCTAGACTTGTGAAGGAGAGCATCAAAAGAGATAGTGTCCACAAAATCAAGGTGGTAGAGCACAGATCTACAATTCTTAGGAGGCAGAGGCAGTGGGGAATGTTGGAAAAAGTATTCCTAGGATCTATGCAGTGTTGGATAACAAGCAGGGAGATAACCAGGAATATATTATTGTGATGGATGGTAAATTTTGTGATCAAGTTGTTTCTATTTTGATTGGCCCTACGTATAATTATAGTTATGCTAATACTAGCCTCGTGGATAAGTGTAGTTTAAATAAATAAGTTCATGCACATTCTTGGTTAGTGTAGTTGGCTATAGGTACAAAGAAGACAGTTCATCACTAGGTAAGATCTTATGCATTTGAATTGAAATGTATGGATACTTCAACACATTTGAATGCATTTATATTGGGATCATACAGTATGTTATTGGGTATGGAATTCTTTTATCTTCATAAGATAAAGGTGGATTGTCTTGACAAGTCTATTGAGTGCTCGGATCACAAGGGGGAACAAATAATCTTGTAGGGTAAGAATAAAGAAAGATAAGTTAATATGGTGATAGCTATATAGGTGAAGCGTAGTCATAGTAAAGGGTGTGTGCTATTTGGAGTGCACACTTCTAGTGACAAAGGTAAAGAAGTTGAGGATGTGGATGTCTTAAACAATTAACCAATTTTACAGTAGTTTTAGGATGTATTTCTTACAAATATTTCAGAGTTGTTGCCTCACAAGGAAGTGGAATTTTCTATTCAGTTGATACCATGGGTTGCACAAACATCAAAGGCACCTTACAGGATGAGCACACCACTGTTGGTGGACTTGAAGGAAATTCTTGACAAGAGGTACATTAGGCCAAGTGTGTTGCCTTGGGGTGCACTAGTGTTCTTTTTGAAGAAGAAGGATGGTATTCTCAAGTTATGCATTGATTACAAGAACTTGAACAAGGTGACCATCAAGAATAGGTATTCAGTGTCAAGGATTGATGACCTTTTTTATCAATTGAAGGGAGTAGTAGTTTTCTTAAAGATTGATCTGAGATCAAGATATCAATTACACATTAAGGAAGAAGAAATATACAAGAATTCTTTCTGGGCCAATTATGAGCATTATGAGTTATTTTTAGTTCCATTTGGTTTGAGTGATCGTTCAAATACTTTTATAGAGGTACACTACTTGAGACATGTGGTCTCCAAGGTAGGAATAATAGTGGATCCAGAAAATATAAGGGCTATCATGGAGTGGGAAGATCCTAGGAATGTGGATGAGGTAAGATCATTCATATGATTAGCAGGTTATTACAGGAGGTTCATCAGGAAATTATCACATATTCCTTATCCTATCTGGTTGTTACAAAGGAAAGGTAACAAATTTGAATGGAGAGAGGAACATGTAGCCAATTTCGAGCAGTTGAAATAATTGTTGAAAACTGCTCTAATTTTAAATATTACATATATGGAAAAAGAGTTTGTAGTGTGTACATATGCTTGGAAGAGATGGCTTGGTGGATTCCTTATGCAGGAAAGATAAGTGGTATGCTATGAATCGAGGAAATGGAATCATCAAGAGCATAATTATCTGACACACAATCGTGAGGTGGCAGTGATCATTCATGCATTCAAGATGTGGAGGAACTTTCTTCTTAGTAGGAGGTTTCTACTGATGAGTGATCATAGTGGATTGAGATATCTATTTAACCAATTGAACCTAAATTCTAGGCAAGCTAGATGGTTTTTGATGATCAACAAGTTTGACTTTGAGATTAGGTACAATAAAGGTAAAGAGAACATAGCTGCAGATGCTAATAGCAGAAGAGTACAGGTGAATCATATAGCAGTGATGAGATCCTATAGGACATATTTACATTATCAAATCTTGCAAGTAGGTTAGTGGGATGACATGTACATGGAAGTTATGCATAGGTTACAATAGAGTACAGGTGATGACGATGTGGACTACCATCTCACGACAGATGGTTTGATCAGATTTAGGTGAGCTCAAGAATATTATCGTGAGGTAGTTTCATGCTAAGCCATATTGAGGTCACTTGGGATATCATAAGATGTTGATAGTAGTGAAGGCACTTGATTATTGGCTGAATCTAGAGAGGGAAGTGGTAGATTTTGTGGATAGGTTCTTGAACTGTCAGCAGGTGAAAGTAGAGTGTAAGCATCAAGATGGATTACTTGACCTATTTCGATACCAGAGTGGAAATAGGAGGACATTTCCATGGACTTTATCACAAGTTTGCTGAGGAAATCTAGACCACATGATTCCATCATGGTTGTGGTGGATAGGTTAAAAAGGCTAGTGCACTTCATTCTAGTAAAGTCTACATATTCAACTGCGATGTAGCATAAGTATTCATCAAATATGTAGTGAGGTTTCATGGTATACCAAATAAAATTGTTTTAGACAAGGATGCCCGATTCACTTCTAGATTCTGGAAAGAGTTATTTGGATGTTTGGGTACAGAGTTGGCCTTCAGCACAAGTTATCATCTGCAGAAAAATGGACACACAGAGAGGGTCAATAGGATATTGGAGGACATGTTGACGATGTATGTGATGCATCAACACCGAAAGTGGGAAGAGTATATTCCATTGGTTGAGTTACCTTACACAAATGGTAATCCGAAATCTTTGAGGATGAGTCTATATGATGTGTTATATGGGTGGAGTTGTAATGCTTCCATCAGTTGTAGTGATCAAGTGAATAGGGTGTTGATTGGACTGGACATGTTGGTAGAGATGGAACAGGAAACAAAGGTAATCAAGAAGAATCTAAAGACACAACAAGATAAACAAAAGAGTTATGTAGATTAGAACAAGATATTTAAGGAGTTTAAGGTTAGGGAAGATGTGTACATGTGCATCAAGCCCAAGAAGATCTCCTTGAGGATTAGATCATGTGCCAATCTGGCACCTCAATTTTGTGGACCTTTCAAGATTCTTAAGAGGATTGGACCAGTATCCTATCGAATTGCACTACCTCTGACATTGAAATTCCATGATGTTTTCCATGTGTCATTGCTTAAGAAGTATGTTAAACATGTTAATGATATGATTGACTAGCTTGTATTGTAGGTGGATTCATAAGGAGAATTCCAACCAAAAACTTATTGCATTTTGTAGATAAAGATTATCATTCTTTAGAACTAAGCAATCGAGGAGGTTAAAATGAAATGGAAGCACTTTGGGCCTGATGAAGCTACATGGGAAATGGCTAATCATATGCGAGCTATGCATCCTTCTCTATTTGTTTGTTGAACGTTTTTTTTGGCATATGTTTTGGTGTGATGTTTTGATATATATAAATATGTATATGGATGTAAATACCTCCATGTGTTGTGTTATAAAGCTCCAATAAGTGGTATGGGTGTCATGTCATTATCGTTGTCATGTGGTTATGTTTCTCATGTTTCTTTTCTTTTTAGTAGGATGATCATTGTAAATATTCCAATGAGCTAAGTTATAAACCTCCATGGGAAATATGTTTTTCTTTTTAGTAGTCTTGTCAGGTGTAGGTGTCATTAAACATCAAGGATGGTGTTCCCCCAAAGGGGAGGGTTCTGTAACAACCATGGTAAAAAATCCATGTAATAAAGTTAATAAAGGAAAAATAATAACGAAGGTCATGGGACACGTATTCCAAGTTAAATTTTGGGTAAAGAAATGGTGATGCGGATCACTTGTGATTAATTTATGGCTATGGAAATCGGCAAGGGAAATGGAAAAGGCTTTGGAAAGGAAAAGTGGCATTAATTGGCATTTTATTTATGAAAATAATGGAAAATAGGAGAAAAGGGAGGTGAAAGGTCACAGGTTGCAAGTGAGGATTAAAACAAAGGAAAATAATGAAAAAATGAAGAAAATATAGGCCTCATTAATAAAAAGGCTTTTGACGATCAATTCACATATTGCGTTAGTTACCTTTTTGTCAGTTCCATTTTGGGGATCTCACTTTCTACTCTCTCTGTCATACTCTTGGACACTTAGATTATTTTTGGAGCACTCTCTAATGAGTGTGGCGTACTTGGGATTTCAATCAAGAAGGAAAAATAAGAGCAGTAAACCATAAGAGGACATTAAGATCAATAGTGATAGCGAGTTTTGCTTACAGGTACCAAGTTGCATGTATGATTTCCTTGCAAGTTTTGGCATGCATGGCACATGCATGTGATTTAATGGTTATGACCAATTATTTGCATGGAGGAATTCGTGGATTAATGGTGGATTTTCCTAGCCTTTCCATTTCCTAGATAGCCATGGTATTGTGGGTTTACTTCCTTTATGTTTCTAGTTCGTTGTCGTATTCCTTTAGTTGTGGTTTGAGTTACTAGTTCCTCGAGCCTTGTTTGGAAAAACGTTCTAGAAGCCCTATAACAACTTGTGTTGAATTACTAATCTTGAAAGTTGTGGTTTGAAAAACACTATGGAATCCATTGGTGGGTTAAGTTACTAGTCCTGGAAACCTTAGTTGGAAAAATGCTCTCGAATACAGACAACACTTGTGTTGAGTGATCTGGATTTAAATAGGAACACAACAAATTACAGAGATAACCATAAACATAGATATGCAGCGAAAATAATAATTCATTTCATTAATGTAAAATATTGAAATATGCTTACAAACAGAAATGGAAATAAACCAGCTATGGTGATGGTAGCTTATCTCTGAGAAGATATGTGGCAGATCCATGCCTCTAAACTACCTTACAATGAGGCTCAAGGGAATTTTTATCATTGGACAATAAGAGAAAAACCTCAACAACCAAAACCTTAACCTGAAGAGATGTAACACCAAGAGTTGATGGGCCTCATTGGGGTGAGTTGGACAACCAACTTCCCAGGGTTGCGAGTTGGTCATATTTTCTCCGTTTGATGTGCATGATGACCCATTGGAAAGATCTCTCCAAGGACTATGATAGAAAAGATGGTTTTAGACAGAAAATCTTTGGCGGTATATTTCCAAAAAAATGTCGACTCCAGAAGTTTATGACCTAAAAAACTGCTAAAAATAGTAAATTGTGCTACAATTAAGGAAACTAAAAAACTGAAAGAAGTAATGGTGGGGGTCCAAGTGGAATTGATGGGTGGCCACCAATATGCACCTCAATCATTCCTCCATGAGATGAGGAAACTCCTACTGAATTTGGTCCCTCGTGAGCCACTTGCCTTGGTGAAGGAATTGGCCTACTTTTCCAAATTGATACAGTTGAATATTTTGCTGTCGAGTGTGTTTGATCTGCATGTCCATGATCCAATCAGTTGCAGCTTGTTCCATGTAATCTGGATTTAACTCTGTGGGTGTGAGTTGTTCTGCAATGTCGGATGTGTCTAGTAATGGTGGAAAGTATGGTCGAAGGTAGTCCACAATGAACACTGGGTGCAGGCCAAGGAATGGGGGAATGTTGAGGTCAAATGCATTGTCTCCCAAAACATTGGTAATGGTGTAAGGACCATATCGGAGTGGTCTAAGTTTCTGATAGGCTCCGTAGGCATTTCTTTTGCAAATGCAACCAGACTTTGTCGCCTAACTGAAACTTGTGTGGCACCCAATGTTGATCATGTCGCTGCTTGTACATGGCATTTGATTTCTCTAGAATGTCATGGACCTACTGGCGAATATGTTGGATGTGCTCAATGAAGCTATTGGCCTTATCTGTTACGGACCAGACATTAGCCGAATCTATGTGAGTAGCTGCAAATGGCATGGCCACATCAATGGGACATAGTGGTTGGAATCAAAAGACCACCTGAAAAGGGCTGTGGCCAGTCGAGCTATCGAGAGCCCAGTTGCAGCTGTGCTGAACATAGGGGAGGCTCTCATCCCATGTGCATGGATGCTTTGAGTTGTACGTGCACAGAATGTGTACGCTCATCCTGTTGACAACCTCTGTATGGCCATCAGTTTGAGGATGGAAGGCTGTAGACTTAGTGAATTTGGTGTCCAGCATTGACCAAAGACTGGACCAAAATGTACTTAGGAACTTGTTGTCCCAAATTGAGATGATATGCTATGGGATCCCAAAGTGTACCCACACTCGTTCAAGAAGATTTTAGCTTTGGCTTCTGATGTGATATTCTTCTTGCGAACCGCCATAATGGCCATCTTCGAGAACCTATTGATGACAACAAAAACACAGTCATTTCCATGCTTAGTGGAAGGAAGGCGTGACATGTAATCCATGGAAATGGATTCCCAAGGTTGACTAGGGGTAGGTAACGGGGTATAGAGGTCTTGCTTCTTGATGGTCGGTTTGGCAATGGTGTAGGCAGTGCATGGTCTGATGTACTTCATGACATCCTATCAAAGATTTGGCCAACAAAAATACTTCTACAGTACTACCACCATTTTCTTGACCGCAAAATGCCTAGCAGCCCGACTGTAGTGTGCTTCCCAAATCATCTTGACACGCTCGCTTGAAGGAACACAAAGGTGACCTAGGTGGCATAACAGGGCATCCTAGAGGTGAAAATTCATAACATGCTAACCATCCAAGAGTGTTTGGTATATGTGGAAAAATTCTGGGTCACTTTTGTAGAGAAGTGGCCAATCAAAAGTCTTGTGCCCACAAGAGTTGAGCACGGTGGCTATCGCCATGATCGGTGGTCGACTGAGGCAATCTGAAACATTATTGTTGCTACCCTTCTTATACTTGATATTAAAATGGAATTGTTGCAGGTATGTGGACCACTTTTGGTGGAAATCATTCTGCAATTTCCCTTGGGTCTATATGAACTGCAAGGGTTAGTGGTCTATGTGGATGATTGTTTCCTTCCCCAAAATGTAATGCTTCCATTGTTGATAGGCCTGCACAATGGAATACATCTCTTTGTCATAAGTGGGATACTTCTGGACTGTGTGTGAAAGTGTCTCACTATGATATGCCATTGGAAGCCCATGTTGAGTAAGGACTGCCCCAATAGCATAGTCAGAGGCATCTATCTCGACCTCAAATGGTTGTTGCAAGTCTGGTAATGTGAGCAGAGGTGATATTTCAACTCTATGAATGTGTTCTGCTAAGATTCAGACCAAAAGAATTTTTGTTTCACTCCTACCTTAGTGACATGACTCAAGGGCCAAGTGATATGAGAAAATCACAACATGAACCTGCGGTAGATGTTGGCAAGACCTAGCAAAATGCGAAGCTCTATCAGAGTGGTTGGAGATGGCCAATCTCGAATGACTTGGATCTTGGCTAGATCCACATGCAACCCATATTCATCAATAATGTATCCCAAATACTAAACCTGGGTCATGCCAAAAGTGCATTTCTCCAAATTGGCACATAACTTGTGTTGTCGTAGTGTTTGGAGAACCTATCAAATGTGGCTGAGGTGGTCTTCCCAACTCTAGTTGAATATCAGGATGTCATCCAAGTATACCACTACAAAATGAGTTGGTGAATGGCTGCAAGATGTCATCGATTATCCTCATGAAGGTTGTAGGAGCATTCACCAATCTGAAAGGGATAACCAACCATTAGAAAATGGCCTCCTTGGCCTTGAAGGCAATCTTCCACACATTGGAGGGTTCAATTGGTACCTGGTGATATCTTGACCTCAAATCGATCTTTCTTAAATATTTTGACCCCTTGAGTTGGTCCAGGAGGTCATCAATCCATGGGATTGGGTACCTATTACGAACAATGATCTTGTTCAGTGCTCGATAGTCAATAAAGAGTCTCCAAGTCTCATCCTTCTTCTATACCAACATGATCGGGCTCCCAGAGGACAATGAACTAGGATGGATGCGACATTTTTGCAGCAGCTCCTAAATTTGCCTCTTGATTTCATTGTTCTCTAGAATGGAGCACTCATAGATTGGTCCATTGGGCAACAACGCACCTAGGGTCAACTCGATGGAGTCATTGACCTGACAATGTAGAGGAACCCCTACGAGGGATGTGAATATTTCCTCATACTCCTCCATGACCTTGTCCATCTATAGTTGTCATGCAGATGGGCCCCATCTAGAGGTCATGGCCACCGTCTTAATCTTTCCTTGAGGGCGTATCATCAGGAAAAAAATTCCTGTTTTTCGAAATGAGCTTACTACATTTTTTTGTAGTAACCAAAGAGATGGCGGTAGGCATTTCTACCTCTGGTATCAGGTAAAACTTATTTCCCAAAGTAACAATAACAACACGTGGGCTTCATTCATACACAACATGTCGCTTCCACAAGTATAGTAGTCCTAATAATACATCACAAACTTCAAGGGGAGTAATGTAACACAATATCTCATCCGTGAAGGCTTGATGTTGTATGGAAGGCAACACTGTTGGCTCACGTGAAGATCCCATCCTTGGTGATGCCACCCAATGGTGTATAATTGTGGATGTGTTGTGGTCGTTAAGCCCAACCGCTTCACGACTGCTGCCGAAATGAGGTTATTTTGTCTCCCGCTGTCGACAGTGAACTATAGTGGGGAGCCCTCTACCCACATCTGGGAGTGGAAGAGATGCTCCTCCTCCTCTAGATCTTCGCGTTCCTCCTTCTAGATCTTCATGGTGGCAACGGTGGCATTGGGCTCTGCATCGATAATCTGCTTTCCTTTCTCATTCCCCTCATCAGGTTCTGACTCAAAGTCAGAACATTCATCTAATTTTGAAGTCTTTAGCTTAGCCACCAGTGACTGCCTAGCCTGACACTCACTTGTGTTGTGAATGGAGCTCTTATGGAACTCACACAACTTTCCCGTGTCCTTTTTCGGCTTTGTAGTGCTTTTCCTTGCTTGCAACTTAGGTGGGTTGTCTTTGGTTGCCCCACCTTGGCTTTGTCCTTTGTTTTGCAGTTTAGGGGCACCTTTCCCTTACTTCGAGTTCGCATATCCAAATCTTTGATACCCAAGTTTGTGCGAAGGGTATAGAAAATATTGGTAAACTCCAACACCTCTCGATCCCTTCCCTATGGCAGCGTGGTCCACTTTATGTGTTGAACCTCATATCTTTCGATAGGGTAGTACTGCTCCTTGATGCCATCCTAGAATGAGTTCCAAGTGTGTACGTTTGAAAATAGTGAGCCTGTAATTTCATCCTTCTGCTCGTAGTAGGTTTCCCACCAATCCTTAACATGGTGGGCTGCTTTGAGAAGGGTGAAAATAATCTTTTCCCCACTGGAAAAATCATGAATAGAAAAATAACCCTCTAGCAGATTTAACCATTTATCGAAAACATCTACATCTATTTAACCCTTGAATATGGGGATTTCAAAATTAACTTGTACCTTAAACAGTGTGACATTTCCAGAGTTGTTGTTGGAAGCCGATGCGTCCCCTGTGGGTAGCCACTAAAGGATATGGCAAAAGTTGTCCATCATTGCATTCCTTTGTCGCTCGAGCATCAGTCATGGGAGGCTGTCAGGATTTGCAAGGTTGGTCTTGCAAAGGTTCGACCAGTTCAAGCCCTAACTCCTTATATCCTGACCTCATTGGAGACATGCAAGGAAAAACAGAGGAAAAAGAAAGCAGACCTCTTTGATACCACTAAGATGGATTTAAACGAGAACAGAACAAATTATAGAGATAACCATAAACACAGAGATGCAATGGAAATAATACTTCATTTAATTAATGTTAAATGCTGAAATATGCTTACAAACAAAAATGGAAATAAACGATCTAGGGCGATGGTAGCTTATTGCTGATAATAGATGTAGCGGTTACATGCCTCTAAACTACCTTACAATGAGGCTCAAGGGCCTTTTTATTATTGAACAATAAGAGTAAACCCTAAACAACCAAAACCCTAACCTGAGGAGATGTAACACCAAGAGTTTATGGGCCTGTTGGTGAGGTGGACAGCCAACTTCCCAGGGTCGCAACTTGGTCATATTATCTCCTTTTGACACACATGATAACTCGTTGGAACTATCTCTCTGAGGAGTACAACAGAAAAGAAGACTTTAGACAGAAAATCACTATGCTCAGCAGGGTGGTTAACGCCATGATCAGTGGTCGACTGAGTCAATCTGTAACATCATTGGTGTTGCCCTTCTTATACTTGATATTCAAATGGACTCATTGTAGGTATGTGGACCACTTTTGATGGTGATCATTCTGCAATTTCCCTTGGGTCTGTATGAACTGTAGGGGTCAGTGGTCTATGCGGATGACCGTTTTCATGCCTAAAATGTAATGCTTCCATTGTCAGTAGGCTTGCACAATGGAATACATCTCTTTGTCATAAATGGGATAATTCTGAACTATATCTGAAAGTGTCTCACTATGATATGCCACTGGATACCCATGTTGAGTAAGGAATGCCGCAATAGCATAGTCAAAGGCATCTATCTTGACTTCAAATTGTTCTTGCAAGTCTGGTAATGCGAGCACTGGTGCTAACCAGGGGCGATCTTTCAACTCTATGAATGCCTTGTGATGATATTCATATCAAAAGAATTTTTCTTTCACTCCTTCCATGGTGACTTGACTCAAGGGCCAAGTGATATGAGAAAATCCCAACACGAACCTACAGTAGAAGTTGGAAAGACCTAGAAAGTTGCGAAGCTCTATCAGAGTGCTTGGAGATGGCCAATATTGAATGACTTGGATCTTGGCTCACTCCATGCACCCCCTATTCATCAATAATTTATCCTAGATACTGAACCTGGGTCATGCCAAAAGTGCATTTCTCCAAATTTGCACATAACTTGTGTTGTTGTAGTGTTTGTAGAACCTGTCAGATGTGGTGGAGGTGCTCTTCCCAACACTGGCTGAAGATCAAGATGTCATCCAAGTATACCACTACAAATGAGTTGGTGAATGGCTACAAGATGTCATCCATTAGCCTCATGAAGGTTGCAGGAGCATTCTTCAATCCGAAAGGCATAACCAATCATTCGAAAAGGCCCTCCTTAGCTTTGAAGCTAGTCTTCCACACATCGAAGGGTTAGATTGGTACTTGGTGATATCCTAACTTCAAATTGATCTTGATGAAATATTTTTCCCCATTCAGTTGGTCCAGGAAGTCATCAATTCATGGGATTGGGTACCTATTATGAGCAATGATCTTGTTCAGAGCCTGATAGTCAATACAGAATCTCCAGTACCAACACGATCGGGCTCCCACAGGGTGATGAACTTGGATAGATGTGACCTTTCTGTAGCAGCTCTTGAATCTACCTCTTGACCTCATCATTCTCCAGAATGGAACGCTAATAGATTGATCCATTGGGCAACGAGGTACCTAGGGTTAGATCGATGGAGTGATTGACCTAATAATGCAAAGGAACCCCTACGGGGGATGTGAAGATGTCCTCATACTCCTCCACGACCTTGTTTATCTATGGTTCTCATGCAGAGGGGCCCTTTTTGGAGTTCGTGGCCACTGTCTTCTTCTTTCCTTGAGGGTGTATCATCAGGAAAACAAATTTCCTGGTTTTGGAAATGAACTTTTTGTATTGTGTTGCAATAACCAAAAATATGGCGGTAGGCGGTGCTACCTTCGGTATCCTATACAACTTATTTCCAAAAGTAACAATAACAACATGGGGGCTTGATTCATACACAGCATGTCACTCCCACAAGTTCGGTTTTCCTAATAATACATCACAAACTTCAAGGAGAGTAATGTCACACAATACCTCATCTGTGAAGGGCTTGATGTTGTATGGAAGGTGATAGTGCTAGCTGAAGCGAAGATCCCATCCTTGGTGAAGCCACCCGATGGTGTATGATTGTGTATGTGTTGTGGCTAGTAGGCCTAGCTTCTTCACGACCTCTACCGAAATGAGGTTCTTTTGGCTCTTGCTGTCGATAATGAATTGTAGTGGGGAGCGCTTTACCAACATCTGGGAGTGGAAGAGACACTCCTCCTCCTCTGGATCTTTAGGTTCCTCCTTCTGGATCTTCATGGTGGCAAGAGTGGTGTTGGGCTCCACATCTATAATCTGCTTCCCTTTGTCATTCCCCTTGTTGGGTTCTGACTTAGAGTTGGAACATGCATTTGATTCTGAAACATTTAGCTCAGCCACCAGTGACTGCTTGGCCCGACACTCACTTATGTTGTGAGTGGAGCTCTTATGAAACTCACACCACTTTCCCATGTCCTTTTTTGACTTCACAACATTGTTCTTTGCTTATAGCTTTGGCAAGTTGTATTGGGCCACCCCACCTTGGCTTTTTCCTTTGTTCTATGGTTTATGGGCACCTATCGCTTGCTTCGGATTTGCAGATCCAAATTCTCGCTTCTTCTGTTTATACTTTTTCTCGACCTTGATGGCATATCGGTATGTCATGCAAAGCAATGAGATGTTTAGGAATTCTATTTCTTCCTAGATGTGCTTGTGCAGGTAGCCGTGGTATTTGAGTACCAAATGCTACTCCGAATCCTTGATACCCAACTTTGTGTGAAGGGAGTGGAAAATAATGGTAAACTTCGGCACATCTTGGTCCCTTACGTTCCGCAACATCGTCAACTTTATGTATTGAACCTCATTGGTTCCGACAAGGTAGTACTACTCCTTGATGCAATCCTAGAATGAATTCCAAGTGGGTGTGGCTGAAAATAGTGAGCCTGTACTTTCATCCTTTTGCTCGCAGTTGGTTTCCCACCAGTCCTTGATGTGGGGGGCTGCTTTGAGAAGGGCAAAAATAATCTTTTCCCAACTGGAAAAATCATGAATATAAAAATAAACCTCTATCCTATTTAACCATTTATCAACGACATTTGCATCTATCTGACCCTCGAATATAGGGATTTCAAAATTAACTTTTACCTTGAATGGTGTGGCATTTCCAAAGTTGTTGTTGGAAGTCGATGCGTCGCCCTGGGTAGCCACTGAAGGATCTGGGAAAAGTTCTCCATCATCGTGTTCCCTTGTCGGTTGAGGGCTTCTTCAAGCAAGATTTTGATAGGATCTCCTGCCCCCTCTTCTTTCTTTTTCATCCGCCATGGGAGGCCATCGGGGTTTGCGAGGTTGGTCTGGCAATGGTTCGACCAGTTCAAGCCCTAACTCCTTATATCCCGACCTCGTTGGGGACATGCAAAGAAAAACAAAGAGAAAAAAAACAAACCGCTCTAATACCACTAACCTGAATTTAAACAGGAATGCAAAAAATTACAGAGATAACCATAAACACAGAGATGCAATGGAAATAATACTTCATTTCATTAATCTTAAATACTGAAATATGCTTACAAACATAAATGGAAATAAACTAGTTAGGGCAATGGTAGCTTATCTCTGAGAAGAGATGTGGTGGCTACATGTCTATAAACTGCCTTACAATGAGGCTCAAGGGCCTTTTTATTATTGAACAATAAGAGAAAACCCTAAACAACCAAAACCCTAACCCGAGGAGATGTAACACCAAGCGTTTAGGGGCCCCGTTTGCATGAGTTGGATAGCCAACTTCCCGAGATCACAACTTGGTCATATTATCCCTGTTTGATGCGCATGATAACCCATTGGAAAGATGTCTCCAAGGACTATGACAAGACAGAATATTTTAGATAGAAAATCACTTAGTTGAGAATGGTCATTAACGCCATGATCGGTAGTCGACTAAGGCAATCTGCAACATTATTGGTGCTTCCCTTATTATACTTAATATTCAAATGGAACTTTTGTAGGTATGTGCACCACTTCTGATGGTGATCATTCTGCAATTTCCCTTGGGTCTGTATGCAATGCAGAGGTCTTGTAGTCTGTGCGGATGACTGTTTCCTTCCACAAAATGTAATGCTTCCATTTTTGGCAAGCCTGCACAATGGAATACATCTCTTTGTCATAAGTGGGATACTTCTAGACTTTGTCTGAAAGAGTCTCACTGTGATATGCCACTGGATGCCCGTGTTGAGTAAGGACTGCCCCAATAGCATAATTAGAGGCATCTGTCTTGACCCCAAATGGTTGTTGCAAGTTTGGTAATGCGAGCATTGGTGTTGAGCAGAGGCAATATTTCAACTCTATGAATGCCTTCTATTGAGATTCAGACCAAAATAATTTTTCTTTCACTCCTCCCTTGGTAACTTGACTCAAGGGCCAAGTGATATGAGAAAATACCAACACAAACCTATGGTAGAAGTTGGCAAGAACTAGAAAGTTGTTAAGCTCTATCAGAGTGGTTGGAGATGGCTAATCCTGAATGACTTGGATCTTGGCTGGATCCACATACACCCCCTGTTCATCAATAATGTATCCCAGATACTAAACCTGGGTCATGCCAAAAGTGCATTTCTCCAAATTGGCACATAACTTGTGTTGCCGCAGTGTTTGGAAAACTTGTCGAATGTGGTGGAGGTGCTCTTCCAAACTCTAGCTAAAGATCAGGATGTCATCCAAGAATACGACTACAAATGAGTTGGTGAATGGCCTCAAGATGCCATCCATTAGCCTCATGAAGGTTGCAGCAGCATTTGTCAATCCAAAAGGCATAACCAACCATTTGAAAAGGACCTCCTTGGCTTTGAAGGCATTCTTCCACACATCGGAGGGTTCGATTTGTACCTGGTGATATCCTATCTTCAAATCGATCTTACCAAAATATTTCCCCCCCTTCAGTTGGTCCAGGAGGTGATCAATTCGTGGCATTGCATACCTATTACGAATAGTGATCTTGTTTAGTGCCCGATAGTCAATATAGAGTCTCCAAGTCCCATCCTTTTTCTGTACCAACTTGATCGGGGTCCCACAGGGTGATGAACTTGAATGGATGTGACCTTTCTGTAGCAGCTCCTGAATTTGCCTCTTGATTTCATCATTCTCCACAATGTAATGCCGATAGATTGGTCCATTGGGCAATGACACACCTAGGGTCAGATCGATGGAGTGCTTGACCTGACAGTGTGGAGGAACCCATGCATGGGAGGTAAAGATGTCCTTGTACTCCTCCATGACCTTGTCCATCTATAGTTGTCATGCGGATGGGCCCTATCTCAAGTTCATGGCCACCATCTTCTTCTTTCCTTGAGGGTGTATCACCAGGGAAACAAATTTCCTGGTTTTGGAAATGAGCTTACCGCATTATTTTGCAGTAAACAAAGACATGGTAGTAGGTGGCGCTACCTCCGATATCCTGTACAACTTATTTCCCAAAGTAACAAGAACAACATAGATCCTTGATTCATACACAGCATGTAGCTTCCACAAGTCTGGTTGTCCTAATAATACATCAAAAACCTCAAGGGGAGCAATGTCACACAATACCTCATCTGTGAAGGGCTTGATGTTGTATGGAAGGCGACACTACTGGCTCACGCGAACATTCCATCCTTGGTGAAGCCACCCAATGGTGTACGACTGTGGATGTGATGTGGTTCGTAAGCTCAGTCGCTTCACGACCTCTACCGAAAAGAGGTTCTTTTGGGTACCATTGTCAACAATGAACTGTAGCGGGGAGCCATCTACCCACATCTGGTAGTGGAAGATACGCTCCTCCTCCTCTAGATCTTAATGTTCCTCCTTCTGGATCTTCGTGGTGGTAACAATGTCGTTGGGCTCTACATCGATAATTTACTTCTCTTTTTCATTCTCCTTGTTAGGTTCTGAATTTAGAGTTAGAACATGAATCTGGTTCTGAAACCTTTAGCTCAACCACCACTGACTGCTTGGCCAGACACTCACTTGTGTTGTGAGTGGAGCTCTTATGGAACTCACACCACTTTCCCGCGTCCTTTTTTGGCTTCGCGACGTTGTTCTTTTCTTGCAGCTTTGTGGGTTGTCTTAGGCTGCCCCGCCTTGGCTTTGTCATTTATTCTACATCTTGGGGGCACCTTTCCCTTGCTTCGGATTCAGAGATCCAATGTCTCACTTCTTTTGTTTATACTTTCGTTCAACCTTGACAACATATCGATATGCTGCGCTGAGCGAGGAGATGTTCAGGAACTATGTTTCTTCCTGGATGTAGTTGTGTACGTAGCCGCAGTATTTGAGTACCAAATGTTGCTCTAAATCCTTGATACCCAACTTTGTGCGAAGGGTATGAAAAATATTGGTAAACTTCAGCACTTCTTGGTCCCTTCCTTGCCGCAACATGGTTTACTTTATGTATTGATCCTCATAGCTTCCAACTGTGTAGTACTGCTCCATGATGGCATCCCGGAATGAATTCCAAGTGGGTGCAGCTAAAAATAGTGATCCTATACTTTCATCCTTCTACTCACATTAGGTTTCCCACCAGTCCTTGACGTGGGGTACTGCTTTGAGAAGGGTGAAAATAATATTTTCCTCACTGGAAAAATCATGAACATAAAAATAAGCCTCTAGCAAATTTAACTATTTATTGACGCCATCTGCGACTATTTGACCCTCAAATATGGGGATTTCAAAATTAACTTGTACCTTAAAAGGTGTGCCATTTCTAGAGTTGTTGTTGGAACCCAATGCGTCGCCCTTGGGTAGCCACTGAAGGATCTGGGAGAAGTTGTCCATCATCCCATTCCTTTGTCGCTCAAGGGCTTCTTTGTTGGGTCCCTATAATACTAGTGATTACCCAATTACTATTGTAGTTGTACCCCTTATTAATATTGTTGTGCCCCTATTGTCCCCATATTATTATTACTGTGCCCCATAGAATCCCTCTATTGTTATTTTTGTGGCTTTATATTATTATTGTT
>APFE031129079.1:313802-332495 GCA_000404065.3 Pinus taeda
TCATTTGAATTATCCAAGAATTGTTCATTTATGTAATGTAAAGGAGGTTGCCCCCTCGAAGAGGCTGAATTTTAAGGCGTTGATCTATCTTTTCTATCTTTTTCTTGAGCTAGTTTCATAAAATTCTTTGAGCAAGATTTTGATAGTATATCCTTCACCCTCGTCTTTATTTTCATCTGCCATGGCAAGCCATCAGGATTTGCGAGGCTGGTATTGCAAAGGCTTGACTAGTTCAAGCCCTAACTCCTTATATCCAGACCTCGTTTGGGACATGCAAAGAAAAACAAAGAAAAAAGAAAGCAGACCGCTTTGATACCACTAATCCAGATTTAAATGGGAACACAACAAATTACAAAGATAATCATAAACACAAAGATGCAGCAGAAATAATACTTCATTACGTTAATGTTAAATACTGAAATATGCTTACAAACAGGAATAGAAATAAACTAGCTAGGGCGATAGTAGCTTATATCTGAGAAGAGATGTGGTGGCTACATGCCTTTGAAGTACCTTAGAATGAGGCTCAAGGGCCTTTTTATTATTGAACAATAAGAGAAAACCCTAAACAACTAAAACCCTAACCCGAGGAGATGTAACAACAAGTTTTTATGGGCCCCATTGGGATGAGTTGGATAGCCAACTTCCCAGGGTCACAACTTGGTCATATTTTCTCCATTTGACACGCATCATAACCCATTAGAAAGATCTCTCCGGGGACTACGACAAAAAAAACAATTTCAGATAGAAAATTGCTGAGTTGAGAATGGTGATTAACGCCATGATCCGTGGTCGACTGAGGCAATCTGCAACATTATTGTTGCTACTCTTCTTATACTTGATATTCAAAAGGACCACTTCTAATGGCAATCATTCTACAATTTCCCTTAGGTCTGTATGAACTGTAGGGGTCCATGGTCTATGTGGATGACCATTTCCTTCCGTAAAATGTGATGCTTCCATTGTCGGCGGGCCTGTAAAATGGAATACATCTACTTGTCATAAGTGGGATACTTTTGGACTATGTTTGAAAGTGTCTCACTATGATATGCCAATGGATGCCCATGTTGAGTAAGGAGTGCCCCAATATCATAGTCAGAGGCATCTATCTTGACTTCAAATGGTTGTTGCAAGTATGGTAATGCGAGCATTGGTGCCAAGCAGAGGCGATCTTTCAACTCTGTGAATGCCTTTTGCTGAGATTCAGCCCAAAAGAAATTTTCTTTCACTCCTCCCTTTGTGACTTGACTCAAGGCCCAAGTGATATGAGAAAATCCTAACACGAACCTCTGGTAGAAGCTGGCAAGACCTAGAAAGTTGTGAAGCTCTGTCAGAGTGGTTGGACATGGCAAATCCTAAATGACTTGGATCTTGGCTCGATCCACATGCACCACATATTCATCAATAATGTATCCTAGATGCTGAAGTCGGGTCATGCCAAATGTTCATTTCTTCAAATTGGCACATAACTTGTGTTGCCACAATGTTTGGAGAACCTATCAGATGTGGTGGGGGTGCTCTTCCCAACTCTGGCTGAAGATCAGGATGTCATCCAAGTATACCACTACAAATGAGTTGTTGAATGGATGCAAGATGTCATCCATTAGCCTCATGAAGGTTGCAGGAGCAGTCATCAATCCTAAAAGTATAACCAACCATTCGAAAAGGCCCTCCTTGGCTCTGAAGGTAGTCTTCCACACATCGGAGGGTTTGATTGGTACCTAGTGATATCCTGGCTTCAAATCGATCTTGTTGAAATATTTCCCCCCTTCAGCTGGTCCAGGAGGTCATCAATCCCTCAGATTGGGTACCTATTACGAACAGTGATCTTGTTCAGTGCTCGATAGTCAATATAGACTCTCCAAGTCCCATCCTTCTTATTTCTCCTAATCTGCCTATTGATTTCATCATTCTCCAAAAGGGAGCACCGGTAGATTGGTCCATTGGGCAGCGACACGCCTTGGGTCAGATTGATGAAGTGCTTGACCTGACAGTGCAGAGGAACCCTTGCGGGGCTCTAGAATTTTGTATAATTTTTCCTACAAATCAGCTAGCTTTGATACCATGTAAAAAAATTTCTACAAATTAGCTAGCTCCAATACCATGTAGAAATTCCCATTGTAGATCAACCTGGTAATGCAATGTACTAAAGAAAAACACTTGATCTACTTATACAAATAATTTAGCGGAAGCTTAATCAACCATGAGAAACATCAATAAGAACACATATAACTAATATGGAGAAATCAAATGCACACAACACAAAAGATATAACTAGGGGAAAGAACCAGCCTAAAACCCCATCTCTGTATTATCATACAAGTGGAAATATGTCCCGATTACACAAAGCCTTAGCTCGGAAGCTATACAGCTCTGAGTACAATCCCATTGTTGCTCATAGACAGCCAAAGGCTTCTCAAAAACCTTCTCCTCTACCCTCCATGGCTCCTATTTCTATGAACAGTTTTTCCTGGGTCCTCCAGCTGCAACCTATGTGATTCTCACTTCTCACACAACACTGACCTCTGAAATAACTGCACAAACCTGAAGGAGATAGATCCTCATTATGGATGAGCTTCCTTTATAGGAAAAATATTCATCCATCTAATAGTACATTGTCCCTTCTCTGATCTCAACTAGGTCTCTATCTGAACTGCCATGCATCAGTTATCCATGAGAGAATAATCAGTTATCTCAAATAATAGTTGTCACATACATGCAAGCATTAACAAACTATATTTCATTATTTTAACAACTTGTTAAAATAATCTAACTGGACTTGAGTAACTAAAACTAAGTCAACTGATTCTCTCACTATAGAACTAAACCTTATGTCCTTTGACCAAGGGATAAATTACTAAATCAAGGGAGAAAATAATTGCATGATCTCACAAAGACTTCAAGTTTAATTTTCCATAATTAATTAAATCATGGAGATTAATTAATTAATATTTTAAACTGTTGTTAAGAACAAATTCATTTTTACTTCCTATAGTTAGACTAGGGACTGCTAAAAATAGGAAGGGACCAAAAAGTGCTATTGTTAGAAGATTCTATTTTTAGCAATTTCACCTCTCACCCAAGGTGGCCAAAATGCTCATTGGCCAAGCTACTATTTTTAGAAGTGTTATTTTTAGGAGTTATATTTTTAGCACGTTCTAAATTTAGCATTTCTTGTTGCACACTTTTCAACACTCCCTCTTAACAAGAAAGGCTTCCTCTCGAACCCGATCCTATAACTCTAGAATGTTCTACATGCAACACATCCACTAGGTCCACTTGCTCCAACAAATCTCGGAAGAAAAACACTCCCAACTGACCACTTTGTTGGGCTAGAAACATACTCTGAAGATGAAGCTCTACCTACTGCTGACAAATACTCCCTATCTAACATCTGCACTACTGCAACATCTCCATGCATCTCGCACCATTGCACACCTCTATGTGCCACCTAACACTGTGCAACACACTTGTGCTTCTCGCATTGTTGTAGCCTGCATGCTATGTGCTGTCTTGGGATTCCCTGCACTGTAGCTCTCTATGTCGCTCCATCCATATCTGTCTCTACTCAATCAGTCAGCTCCTGCGACTCCACATCGGGGCTCTCATAGCAAGGTCTCATCTAAGAGGTTAGGTACCTCAAGGATCCCACCCCTCCTCCTTGGGACGATTAATCCATGCCACCCCACCTCCTACCTAGAGGTATGGTTGCATGTGATCCCTCAGCCAACCTAGCTCGAAGTTTCCCCTTACTACAGATCTCTGCATGAGTGGATGCCTCCACTTTGTCTCCTCTCGACTTCCGTAGTTGTGGCTGCTCCACAACCTCCTGAAGCTGCTTCACCAATTGTGGCTCCTCCACAATCATCTGAGACTTCTTCTGGCACTGCATGTTGACATGTAATTTACTCTCCCTCTCAACCACCAAGTATCTAAAATTTTCCTTGCTCCTCAAGGCTTTGCATGCATCTTTCACCTCAAGTGCATACAAGTTCTTGGCTAGCACACCAATCTATTTCCACTTTCCCACCATCACGAAATTTTCTAGAAAAAGAGTTGATTTTAAATCAGTGATATCTCCCTCATCTGAACTCTGATTTAGCTGATTTTTTTTTCTTTGATTTTTGGTATTTTTCTACAAGGAATCCAAATGTGCTATTTTTTTCTAAAAATTCTTTACAAAAAGCTTCAGATCTGCTCTGCAAACTCTCAGCCCAGAACTCGAAACTTTGAAATCTCCTCTAATATATTGTTCTTCCTTGATCACTTGTGCTCTGATACCATTGTAGAATTTTTCTACAAATCAGCTAGCTCTGATACCATGTAGAAATTCCCACTGTAGATCAACCTCGTAATGCAATGTACTAAAGAAAAAGACTTGATCTACTTCTACAAACAATTTAGCGGAAGCTTAATCAACCATGAGCAACATCAATAAGAACACATATAACTAATATGGAGAAACCAAACACACATAACACATAAGACATAAGTAGGGGAAAGCACCAGCCTAAAACCCCATCTCTGTATTATCATACAAGTGGAAATATGTCCAGATTACACAAAGCCTTAGCTCGAAATCCATCGAGCTCTCAGTACAATCCCTCTGCTACTCATAGAATGTCAAAGGCTTCTCACAAACCTTCTCCTCTGCCCTCCAAGCCTCCTATTTCTATGCACAGTTTTTCCTGGGTCCTCCAGCTGCAACTTGTGTGATTCTCACCTCACACACAACATTGAACTCTGAAATAACTGCACAAACCTAAAAGAGATAAATCCTCATCATGGATGATCTTCCTTTATAGGAAAATATTCATCCAACTAATAGTATACTGTCCCTTCTCTGATCTCAACTGGGTCTCTGTCTTAATTGCCATGCATCAATTATCGATGAGAGAATACTCAGTTATCTGAAATAATAGTTCTCACATACATGCAATCATTAACAAACTATATTTCATTATTTTAATAACATGTTAAAATAATCTAACTAGACTTGAGTAAGTAAAACTAAGTCAACTGATTCTCTCATTATAGAACTGAACCTTATCTCGTTTAATCAAGGGATAAATTCCTAAATCAGGGGAGAAAATAATTGCATGATCTCACAAAGACTTCAAGTTTAATTTCCCATAATTAATTAACTCGTGGAGATTAATTAACTAATATTTTAAACTGTTGTAAAGACGAAATTCGTTTTTACTTCCTATAGTTAGACCAGGGACTGCTAAAGATAGGAAGGGACCCAGAAATGCTATTTTTAGAAGATTCTATTTTTAGCAGTTTCACCTCTCACCAAAGTGGCCAAAATGCTCATTGGCCAAACTGCTACTTTTAGAAGTGTTATTTTTAGGAGTTCTATTTTTAGCACATTTTAAATTTAGCATTTCTTGTTACACACTTTTCAACAGGGGCAATTGAAGATGTCCTTGTACTCCTCCACGACCTCGTCTATCTGTGGTTTTCATGCAGAGGGGCCGTTTCTGGAGGTTGTGGCCACCGTCTTCTTCTTTCCTTGAGCGTGTATCATCAGGAAAACAAATTTCCCGGTTTTTGAAATGATCTTATTGCATTGTTTTGCAAAACCAAAGAGATGTTGGTAGGCGGTGCTACCTATGGTATCCTGTACAACTTATTTCCCAAAGCAACAATAACAGCATGGGGCCTTGATTTATACACAGAATGTCGCTTCCACAAGTATGGTTGTCTTAATAATACATCACAAACTTCAAGGGGAGTAATGTCACACAATACCTCATCCATGAAGGGCTTGATGTTGTATAAAAGGTGACATTGTTGGCTCATGCGAAGATCCTGTATAAAGCCACCCGATGGTGTATGGTTGTGGATGTGTCATGGGCGGTAAGCCCAACCACTTCATGGCCTCTGCCGAAATGAGGTTCTTTTGGGTCCCGCTGTCAATAATGAACTGTAGTGGGGATACCTTTATCGAGATCTAGGAGTGGAAGAGATGCTCCTCCTCCTTTGGATCTTCAGGTTCCTCCTGAATCTTCGTGGTGGCAATGGTGCATTGCGCTCTACATCGATAATATTCTTCCCTTTGTCATTCCCCTTATCGGGTTCTAATTCAGATCTCGAACATGCATCTGATTCTGAAACCTTTAGCTCGGCCACCAGTGACTGCTTGGCCCGACACTCACTTTTTTTGTGAGTGGAGCTCCTATGGAACTCACACCACTTTGCTGTGTCCTTTTTTAGCTTTGTGACGTTATTCTTTGCTTACAGCTTTGGCGGGTTGTCTTGGGATACCCCACATTGGCATTGTCCTTTCTTCTGCGGTTTGGGGGCACCTTTCCCTTGCTTCATATTTGCAAATCCAAATTCTGCATTCTTTTGTTTAAACATTTGGTCAACCTTTGACGGCATATCGGTATGTTGTTCCAAGCGAGGAGATGTTCAGGAATTCTATTTCTTCCAATATGTACTTGTGCAAGCAACCATGGTATTTGAGTACCAAATGCTGCTCGGAATCCTTGATACCTAACTTTGTGTGAAGGGTATGGAAAATATTGGTAAAATCTGGCACGTCTTGGTCCCTTCCCTGCCGCAGTATGGTCCACTTTATGTATTGATCCTCATAGCTTCTGACAGGGTATTACTTCTCCTTGATGGCATCTCTCAATGAATTCCAAGTGGGTGCAACTGAAAATAGTGAGCTTGTACTTTCATCCTTCTGCTTGCAGCATATTTTCCACCAATCCTTGACGTGGTGGGCTACTATGAGAAGGGTGAAAATAATAATTTCCTGACTGGAAAAATCATGAATAGAAAATAACCCTCTAGCAGCTTTAACCATTTATCGATGGCATCTACATCTATCTGACCCATGAATATGGGGATTTCAAAATTAACTTGTACCTTAAACGGTGTAACGTTTCCAAAGTAGTTATTGGAAGCCGATGCATTGCCCCTGGGTAGCTGTTGAAGGATCTGGGCAATGTTGTCCATCATCACGTTCCTTTGTCGCTTGAGGGCTTCTTTGAGCAAGATTTTCATAGGATCTCCTGCCCTCTTGTCTTTCTTTTCATTTTCCATGCGAGGCCATCAGGATTTTCGAGGCTGGTCTTGCAAAGGTTCAACTAGTTCAAGCCCTAAAATCCTTATATCCTGACCTTCTTGGGGACATGCAAAGAAAAACAAAGGAAGAAAAAGCAGATCACTCTGATACCATTGATCTAGATTTAAACAGGAACACAACAAATTATAGAGATAACCATAAACACAGAGATGTAGCTGAAATAATACTTCAGTTTATTAATGTTAAGTATTGAAATATGTTTACAAACAGAAATGGAAATAAACTAACAAGGGTGATGGTAGCTTATCTCTGAGAAGAGATGTGGTAGCTACATTCCTCTGAACTGCCTTACAATGAGGCTCAAGGGCCTTTTTATTATTGAACAATAAGAAAAAACCCTAAACAACCAAAACCCTAACCCAATGAGACGTAACACCAAGAGTTTATGGTCCCCGTTGGGGTGAGTTGGACAACCAACTTCCCGCAGTCATGCATTGGCCATATTATCTCTGTTTGACACACATGATAACCTATTGGAAAGATCTCTCCGAGGACTATGACAAAAAAGACGATCTTAAATAAAAAATCATTGGTTGTAGATTTTCAAAAAAATGTTGTTTAGGGCCTTAAAACAGCTCTAGAAGTTTAGGACCCAAAAAACTACTAAAAATAGTAAACTGCTACAATTAAGGAAACTGAAAAACTAAAAGAAGCAATGGTGGGTGTCAAAGTGGAATTAGTGGGTGGCCACCAATATCCACCTGGATCATTGAGTTACTAGTCCTAGAATCCCTGGTTGGAACAAATGCTCTAGAGCCCTTGACATCTTGGGTAGAGACCAATATGGTGATAGTTAGTGATGTCTGATGATGATGTGTAATCAATGCTTGAGGATTGAGGTGGTTTGGCATATGGAAACCTTGGTTTCATTTTGTTGGATTTGTTCCGTGAGATCCCACATTCATGCCTCGAATATGGCATGAGGGTGATTAGGTGAAAGAAATATTTGGTTCAACGAATCTATGGTCTGGTGGTACATGGACATTTCAGACGTGGTTGCATTTTTCATATATTAATAAGAGCTGCTTTTTTCTTATATTTGAAGGGTAAATATCTTGTTATTTCTCTTGTATGTTATATATCGTTATTTATGTTGAATAAATGTTAGTTAAGAGGATGTTTTATGATAGTGTTGATGTATGGATCTCATCATGTTTTGATTAACACACAAATGGACAATCAATATATGACCTAATAGATGATAATGCAACTATTTTGATAAGGAATCAATTATTCTTCATGAATCACATATAAGTATGAGACCCTTATGCTCATGTCTGTTGTTATGACCTATAGAATGCATAGTTATTACATGTTTGACAAAATTCCTATCATGGCTAGTAGGGATTCAGCTAATTAATTGATCAAGTGTTTCGATCAATACCTTTATTTCGATCTTATTTATTATTCCTAAAACTTTCATGAATTTTCGGGCAATTTCTTAAGCCTTGACCTTGAAAAAGTGGCACAAAATCTGGGGTCACTGGCTCAGAAGTAGCTGAAAAAGTCCATATTTACTAGCATTCCCTTACAATGGGAGCATGACCTTACAATGCCTTTTCATATGAGCATTTGGGGCTCCATGTAACTGAAATGCCAAGTTGCCTCAGGGGTTGGTCACCTACAAGGGTTGATTAGCTCCTAAATATTTTGCAACATATGTGGAAGGTCATATGTAGTATACCTAGGGGGGATAGTATGGGGTACAGAGGGAGGTAACCATGGAAATAATGTAATAATGGGATGGGCCATAGTAATAAATAAAATTGTTAACCTGTATCATGTAAGGGACCACAAGTAGTTAGCAATAATGTAATAAGTCCATTGTATTAGATAGATGGTATTGAGGGAACCATGGTAATGACCCATGGCATTGTATGTATGAGCCCTATATAAAGGCTAGAGGCTCCCCATTGAGAGATGTTAACGAATATTGAATGGACAATCATATGGCTTGTGGAGTGTTCTCCTTCCTTAAGGAGTGAATGTATGGTGTTGCCCTACCTTAAGTGTTTGATCAATAAAGAAGCATTTTTACTTATTTCTATCTTGTTATTTCCTGGGTATATCTTTATTTATCATATATTTTCGAATCAGATCTATTACAATTGGTATCAAAGGACCTTCTTGGGAAAAGTGGAGACTTTTTTTATTTTTTGTAGGAATATTTTAGGCAGCGAGTTTGCAAATCAGATCTGTACATTCTTGTGCAAAATTGGCAAAATCTAATTGCAGATCTGGGTTTTTTGTGAAAAAATACCCAATTTGAAAAACAAGTTGGGTGAATTGGAGTCTGGATGAGGGAGATATCGTTGATTTAAAAATCAGTTGTGTTGGAGACATTTTTCGGCATGGCGAGTTTGTAGATCATATCTGTACGTTTTTGGGCAACATTTGTAGAGTCTAATTGAAGATATGGGTTCTTTGCGAAAAATACCCAATTTCAAAAAACAAATCGGCTGAATCGGAGTGTGGATGAGGGAGATATTGTTGATCTAAAATCAGCTCATTTTTCAGAAATTTTTGTGACAGCGGGACAACTGTAGCACAAATCTGAAATTCCAGTGCCTAGATCAGGATTTCTATGACATGGGAAGCTGTAGAATGGTCTTTCAATTTCCAAAAACATGTCATAATAAAGATTTTGAGCAATATTGACTGAATTGTGGCCATTTTAAATTTTCTCGAAGTAAGTGATTTTTTTTCAAAACCCTCTTCATGGCTTCTAGCAATATGTTTTCAGGAACAAATGATGGGCCAACTATTGAAAAATTTATACAATATTAGAAGTGTGACAGGCCATTCTTTTGGAAGGACTCCATAGGGTATTATTTGAAAGATAACGCTGTTATATGGTGGAAATCACTTGATAGTGAGTGTCTGAAGTTATGTAGTGTTGATGAAATCGAAAAGCTATTTTTGGACAAATGGTCTCACACTGAAAAGAAGGAAACCAAAAAACCTAGAAAATATCTTATTTTTATGGGAAAATATAATGGTCCTACTATTGAAGAATTCATAAAAGATCTTAAGAAAACCATCCGAAAAATTAGACAAGTTTCCTATGGCTTACATTGAAAAAATAGGTTGCCATATGGTATTACTCACTTCGCACCCAGCAGTTCAAATTTTCAGATGAAGAATTTGAAAAAGTCCTTTTAGATATATGGTCTCATACTAGAAAACAGGGGAATGAGACATGTAAGGGGTTATCTTTTACTGGTATCTCCTTATTATAGGTTCATGGATATATTCAGAAGGAGAAGATCATTGTGTTTATAAATCCTGGTTGCAAGAAAAATTTTATAAATGTTAATTTGGAAAAAAGATTGCCAATTCCAGCTAAACAAATGGAGCGCACACAGGTTAATAATGAGCAGGTGTAAGTTTATAAATATTTGATGATTTCTATGGACAAGTATGTATTGCATTCTGATTTTTATGCTTCAGATATGGCTAAGGTGGATGTTGTTTGGGATACCCTTGGATGGAATCTGTGGGTACTCTCAATATTATTGTGCAGAAGAAATTCTTGAAGCTCTGGTATAAAAAGAAGAAAATTACATTACATGATATTTCGATCAATAAACAGGTAGAGTCCATGGAGGCTGAAGCAGAAGATGTTCCAGGGATTGACACATCAGATGATGTGCCCTTGATGGTTGACAACCAAACACAAACATCAAACCAGGTACGAGAAAAACAAGTAGAGTCCAAGGAGGCTGAAGCAGAAAATGTTACAGGTATGGATACATAAAATGATGAATTTTTGGTTGAAGTAATATTGAAAGATAAGCAACAACAACGGACACCACAACATACCAATTAGGCTCCATTAGGTGGTGAATTAAAGAAAGATACACTGTTGGTTAAAACTTCAGCATATCACCACCACATCACTCCGCAAGAAAAAAACCAAAACAATGACAAGAAATTAGCCACAAGGACAACAACCTCCGCATGAAAGATAGAGAGGGTTGACGATCCACCTACTACACATCAACACAGAAGAGTCGCAAGGGTCAACTTCGATCTCAAGCAAGTGAGGCACCAGTTAGATCAAGGGTTCACCTTTCTCTTGGATGGCTAGATGCACGTGAATGGTAGGAGTCGATTACTCTTTTGAGTAGACCTTATTATTTGTGTTCTTCTTATGTTTCAAGGACGAAACATGTTTAAGGGGGGTGGAATGTGTTTTACCTAGGGGAGATAGTATGGGGTATAGAGGGAGGTACCTAAGGGAATAATGTAATAAAGGGATGGACCATAGTAATAAATGAAGTGCTTAACCCATATCATGTAAGGGACCATAAGTAGTTAGTAATAATGTAATAAGGCCATTGTATTAGATAGATGGTATTGAGGGAACCATGGTAATGACCCATGGTATTGTATGTATGAGGCCTATATAAAGGCTAGACACTCCCCATTGAGAGATGTCAAGGAACATTTTATGGACAAGCATATGGCTTGTGGAATGTTCTCCTTCCTTAAGGAGTGATTGTACTGTGTTGTCCTATCTTAAGGGTTTGATTAATAAAGTGAAGCATTTCTATATTCGGATCTTGTTATTTCTTGGGTTTATTTCTACTTTCATATTTTTTGGATCAGATCTATAACATCATAATGGTTTTTTTTTAGGGTTCCACTTCCTTAACTATACATGAGGAGTTGAACCACATCATAGTAGCCTCTCGTCACATGTTTAACTCTGCAGACTAGTTAACTTGGGTAAATGTGTGAGGAGGGTGTTAGATTCGTAGCATTAGCTCCTTGCTCGCAGAGTTTCGCGGGTTGTAGCATTGGCTCCCTAATGACCAAAGTTTCTCAGGTCATAGAATTGGCTCCACACTGATAGAGATTCCCAGATGGAAACATTGGCTTCTCATTGGCAATGATTCAGAGTGGTAGATTTGGATTCCTGATGAATAGAGGGTGTTATATTAAGCTCCCCTCTTATGTCAAATTCTTCTTCTTTTAGATACAATATTGTTCAACATATGAGCAAAGATGAGAAAGCGATAAGTAGGGATAATAAGAGATGAATCAAGTAGTTTTGACAAAATTTGGTGGTGAGATACTTGAGATGGGACATGCTATGTTGACATTATTGGAATTTCTACCTAAATAAAAGGAAGTGTTAACTTTTCGTAGCTTAATAACAAATTCCAAGCATGGGATTGGATTTTTGGAATAAAAGCCCACATCTGCTCAAAAAGTCAGGTTGGCCCAAAAGAGAAATTAGGACACCCATGGATGGCTACAAATATAAGTCAAGTGACCCTCATTTGAGCATCATCATCACTATTAGACATTTGATAAACCAATGCTCCCCATGTGTTTTACGACATCGACTAATCGCATTTCATGGATCCTTATCTCTTGTGATGTGATCCTTGACTAACAATAGTGGGTTTTCGTTTAATGACAATCATTATTCCCAACAAGTGGTATTAGAGTGTAGGTCATGAGTTACACACCCGACTTGCATTGGGGGGGAGATTGCTGGACATTGGATAAAGCAATGATCCCGATGTGTTTTGCGACATTAACTAACTACCTTTCATGGATCCTTATCTATGGCAGTGTGATCATTAACTAATACCTATGTGTTTTGGTTTAACGTCAATCGTGATTCCCAAAAATCATCATGCTCATTCTTTCTTATTTGGGTTTGGCTCTGATAGGTATGAAGTTGGGTCGTGAAGATTGGTTCATACATGTTCATGATTGAAAGGTTTCAAGCTCGCATGTGTGTTTAGGGTCTTGGTTTGCAATTGCAGGCATGCTTTAGGAAAATTTTTGTTACAACCATAGGCACGCAGCCTCATGCATGTGGTTTGAGGGTTTCAGTCGTATCCACATCAATCTCCACGTGTGGTTGAGGGATAGGTTTTGAGTTTTACAGTTTACTGCAAATTTTATCAGTTGATGATAGAGTTTGGAAGTTGATCTTGGACAGTAACAGTTCACCTCATGCTTGTGAATAGTTGTTTTGAATATTATCATTGTTGGGTTCATCTGTTGGAGGTTGTTTAGTTGGTTTTGTTGGATAGGTTTATGTTTGAACATATGGACCATTGTACTCTCTCTTTGCTTAACAATTGATTGACAATCCAACAAGAATAACAATTTTAAAGGGTTTTCCCCATAGTATATTTTGCCCTGGTCTTTGACCAATCCCGTTGTCTTTATGTGTCAATGTTTTTCTTTTATTGTTCCTTTATGTTCTGTTACATTGATGATGATGTTTTTTCTTTATATATAGTTGCATATGTTGTTGAATAATGTATTGATGTTGAGGGGTTATTTTAATTTGTAAATTAAGAAATACAATTATCTAGATCAAAGAACAATATATCCCTAAGAAAAACTTAACATAATGTCCCTATTTTTTATGCATCCCTACAACAAAGATGCAAATGAAAATAAATCTATAATCTTATTCACAATATTGAAAAGCATGCAATGCCTCCTTAACTTGTAGATATTTATATATGCTTCTTAGATATAAAACATGAAAAATAGATGTTATGAAATCATCCATCTTATGCTTAAATATATATATTTTTAGTGTTTTCAATTTTGAAACAATGCCATCTTATTTATTTCTCATGCCAATGTTGTTACTTTTCCAAAGACAATATTTCACCCAAATGATTAAGTGATAGTATCAAAAGTGAGCCAAACCCACATTTTAAAGAAGAAATGTTGATTTGAACATGACATGCTAAAACCTTGATTTTTTGTTCCTATTATAAATAAAAAATGGGGCAAAAATCTTAGAGAGACTCACCGTACTGGTAAAAGAGGAATTAGTGTATATTCATTAATCATGCAATCATTCTTCAAGGTGACAACCTCCATGCTCATGCAAATAGCCCCTTGTTTCTCACATATGCAGTAGAAATCTTTTATTTTCTTTCATTCATAAAGGGAATTGATTAGAATCTCTGTTAGCCTTGTCGATGATGGATAGAAGAGGAAAAACTTATTTCTGCAACAGTTTTAACATATCAAAAATATTTCATAATAACACACAATAAACCACATAATATCATATAACAAAAGGTTGTTCCTCTCTTAGCTCAAATTCACATTACTTGAATTGCTTGAGGATACAAGTATAAATAGACATAAAACACTTATGGAGAATCCTCTCGAAAAATCATGGTTAATTCTCTAAAAATATCTTTAGAATGATAATGCATGACTAATTATTCCTAAATTTACAAGGGAGTAATTATGTCTAACACTTTCCCTTAATTGCAACTACCATTCTTGGTTGATCTAAGTTAGCAAGGCTTAGAATTAAGACAAAAACTTGTTCTACTTCTACATGTTGGTGCCAGTGTTCCTAAGGATTATGATGCATATGATTTTTTTTCCTTTTGCTCCAAAGTTTGTATTATGCATGTTTTTTCTTCCTTTTTAGCTTTAGCTTTACTCTGGTCTTCTTTTTCAATATTTCTTTTCCTTCATTGTAATTTCCATCTAATCACTTCTTCTACATTTTCTTGTACGTTATTATTGATCGAAATTTTATATTCACTTGTGTATGATAAAAAAATAATATTTTCATTTTATTCACCCCCTCCTCTACTTTTGCAATAGATTTCAACAACTCTGATGGTTTCCTTTGCACTTTGTATTCCTTCTTCTATTGTAGTTATGACAATTTTTCTATACTCACTTTCTTCCTCATTATACATGGTCTTTGCATGCCACTCTTCAAGAAAAACTAATTTAGCCTCATAAGATAATTCAACTTTCACTACTAGTTTCTCAATTGTTGTTACTTCACCAAAGGAAATTTGAATTTGATCCTAGATATGCATATCTGCACACTTAGTTTAACTTATTTCTGCCTTGTTCATGCCTTAAATCTTGCACGTAATCACTTTTTTATTTTGTAATCTTTTCTATTATATTGTTTAGGACAATTATAGTCTCCATGTGTTGTATACGTTCTTTTTCTTTGGAAGACTCTTCCACAACTTCTTTTCTTATTTATGAAATATCAAAATCTCTTTCTTCTCCTACTACAGTGGGAACTTCACTAACAACTGCAATTCACTATGGCTCAGCGTAATGATCATCAATATTTCTCTCCCTTTCACTGTATTCCATCTCCAAAATATCTGAAGTTTCTTTGGATTGTTGCTACAATCTTAGGTAGAATATTGTCATTTAAGACTTGTTGAATGAGAAATAACGATGTTGTGTGATCTTTCCTATTGGAAATAGATTGATCACTTTGGTCTTGTGTCATTCCCTCCTACGCTACTCGACTTGAGGTTTCTTCAAATCCTAAAAAATGAAAAATACCATATCACTAGCTTGAGCAAACTCCACTTGATTAAGCGGCTTAGACAACTAGGGTTGGTGGCCAACAATGCCTCCTTCAACAATGAAGGCTAGCGTCTCTTACAAGGAAGATAACAGTAGCTATAATGCCATTCTGTTGCAAATTTGAGAAAAATCATTGTGTTGTAACTTAAACTCACAATAAAACACAATAAACCACACAATAACATATAATAGAGTTGTGTTGCATAGCTTGAATTTATATTAATTGAATTACTTGAAGATTCAAGAATAAATAGCGTTAAAAAACTTATGGAGCATCTTCTACAAAAGTTTCCTTTAAAAATAATAATGCATCACATATTATGCCTAGATTTAAATTGTACTAAAAACAACTAGAAATTGAGAGTAATTATATCTAACTAAAATTTCAGAAGCCCACATGACATCAAAAGAATGGTAAGAATAACTCAATGAAATAGTGTGATATCTATTAGCATTTAATGAAACAAAAATGAAGATAAATCCATTTTAATTTTTTGTAAAAGTCTTTGTGGAACAAAAGCTTGCAAAGGATTCTTGAACTTAAATATTAAAACATACATATAAATATTGCACTACAATTACCTTTTTCCCGTGTTACATTTCTTCAGCTCGCTTACATATTGGGGTCTGCGAGAATAAGAGTTGGTTATCCACACTAGTTTAATTTCGATTGTCCCTACTTTCAGCGTTATTTTAATTGAATAATATTTAATGATTCATTATAATTGTTTTAGCAACTACTTTAGATCCTCTTGTTCGTTTTGGTATTTACTATTCGTTCCCTTGTTTAGTGGCAATCGTACCAAATCTCAATTCTCAGCTAGAGGTTTAAATAGTCCTCTGGTTGTAAATGTTATGAATTTACCGTGACTTCAAATGAATTTTTTTATGAATTTTTTCTTATTAAACATTATTTTTGAGATATGAAAAATTCCATAGCCCATTGTTTTCCTGACTACCACAATGCAACAAACAAACGAGTGGTAAATTATAACATTGACTAGAAAGAGATTTCTTATCAAGATTTTTCTTATGAAGGTTTTTAGTAAAAATTATCCTTTAAATTTTAAATATTTCATATCCAAAGGTAAGATTTTTGTTAAAGGTTATTTTTTATATTTTAAAGATTCCATATCCAATTTCTTGTATTTTCAATCAATTTGATGGACATATATTTAACGATGATACACGTCAATGTAACATTTCTATATAGATGCACCGAGATTAGTCCCCTTCAAAATCTATGACAGTAAAATCATTCTTTCCATTCTCAGAATGATCTTAAATTAATATCATTTTTTCTATCTTTCTCAAGAATGATCTTAATTTGAACATTTTTTAGAATAGAAAGAATGATCGTACAATCATGGTTTTTTTTAGGAGACTGTTAGGTTGTGGAAAAGAAAAACATTTTAAAAATTAAAAATTAAATGAACCAATCTTTTCCAGTGTGATTCCATCCCTGCAATATATTCATACTCTTCATAACAGTCAAATAATATTTTGAATCCTTTTAATAAACTTACCCTAAAATCTATGCATGCTAAACTATCAATAAATTTATAACGTATTATCATATATATGTTTCAATTCAAAATCTGTTTAAAATTATGTTCATTGAAGTTACATTCCTTTAATGCAAAGGAAAGCGAATATAATAAAAGTTATTTTTCTTCGTAATCAAGCGAATTTTTTACACTGAATAGGCCTGAGATGAATTAGGATGTCTATACTTATGGATAATATTTAAATTTCCAGAGTTTAACATTAGACGTATATTTTGAGAAACGGAGAGCGTATGAGACCTAGGGTTGTCCGCTGCCGATCCGTCATTTCCCTGCTGCAGATCGCCCATGGCTTCCGCGTCCGCGTTCAAACGACGGCTCAGGCCCGAGGCTTATCCCATATTTGCTGCCACTGGTGTAGTTGTTTCCATGTGCGGCTTCCAGTTGACTTGAAATTTGTTCACGAATCCAGAAGTGAGACCTGCCGCGGCCGCCCTTCCTTCGGCCGCTTTCGAGCTCCTGCTCGGCCTTGTGGATGATGGCGATGTGGGTCTCAGTCAGGGATTGCGGGTTTCCTCTGTCAATACTGTACAGCCTGTTTTCCATTCTCCGCTGAGCGCCCCCTGCAATCTTTTATGCTACGCTCGGGAAGTTGGAGCTGCCAGTTCTCGGCCCTCGGTTGCTGTTTCATGCTCCTGCTGCCCCCTTCAGATTGTAGACGCAACGGCCAAGGGTTCTACAACGGCCAAGGGCGAACAAGCAGATTTTATTCCTTGTTCTCCTCAAGCGGTGGTTCTTGGAAGGACATATTTTTTTCTGATAGAATGCTCTGTTTTTAATCATCAGAACTCCTTCCACTCCTTGGATCTGCCTGGATGGAGTAACTGGAAGCTCATTGGGGGTGGAAAGCAACCACAAACATAATGACGCCAGGTTGCTCCCATTATCTCCTCACAAGCCTCTACAGCAAGTTCAGGGAAAGACAGCCCTTCAAAGCCCCTGCCTCCTCTCGTCTCAAACCTGTAGAGGAAAGCAGATCTCTGACTTCTCTGCCTCATTTCAGATCCAAATCAGGCTCATCTCTGGCAAAACCCTGCTCCAATGGGTGAGCTCTTCGGATCTAGTGCAGAACCTCAAGCATGCTCTAGAACTCAAGCTGGGGATACCCTCTGCAGCTCATCGACTTCTCCATGAAGGTAAACAACTTGAGGATCTTTATCCCCTTTCTTTTTACAGCATTAAGAGAAATGCCACCATTATTCTTGCCCTTCGTTTGAGAGGGGGAGCTGTAGGACAGTCATCCTCAGCCAAGATTTTCATACAAAGATGTTGTCCATGCACAGAAGCAAGAGAAATTAGTTCCACCAGTTCAGGCTCCCAAACCTTTTCTGGTGGACAAACTAGAGGAAACCCCCTCCATTGAAATAGTGCATCCAACGTTGGATGAGCAAACCCAAAAGTATGCAGAGCATGGCATTATTTGCATGTTCAATGGGATATGGCCATGCACATTAGACCTCTACCAGTGGATTCACTCTAACTGGACCAACAATTGTCACGTTCTGTTTTGCTCAAAGGGCTTTTTCATTACAGTGTTTGCTTTTGAAGAGGACTACCAAAAAGCTTTAAAAGCAGGGCCATGGTTTTGGGGCTCAGCAAGTCTATTCCTCACCCCCTGGTTCCCAGACTTCGATCCATCTACAGCAATCATCACCAAGCTCCCAATTTGGGTCAGAC
>APFE031129080.1:0-19529 GCA_000404065.3 Pinus taeda
GGGTACAGGTATTGGGGTGGTCTTAATGCAGGAAGGGTGACCATTGGCCTTCACAAGCCAACAACTCAGTGGGAGGAATCTGGGCCAATCTACATACGAGAAGGAAATGATGGCCATCTTACATGCAGTCGACACCTAGTGACCTTACTTATTGGGGCGACGTTTCCGAATCCGCACAGATCATCACAGTCCTAAATATTTTTTGGAGCAACACCTATCCTCCCCACAACAAAATAAATGGCTAGCCAAAATGCTGGGATATGATTATGAGATCATTTACAAGAAAGGGAAAGACAATAGTGTAGCAGATGCATTATCTCGCCAATTTGAGGAGGAAAGTACCCTGCTAGCTATTTCCCTCCCCATTCCAGAATGGATTGAAGAAGCTTGCAGAGAATGGTTTTCACACCTCGGGCTCTCCCAACTCATTTCTCAATTGCAGGCAGATCCAAATTCCACCAAGGGCTACTCGTTGCAGGATGATATTCTTTGCTACAAGGATAGAGTCGTAATATCACCAACATCCACCTTCAAAAGTCGCATTTTGGCAGAGATGCACTCATCTCCCATTGCAGGTCATTCAGGCTTTCAGAAGATGTATGCTCGCACCAGAAGATCATTTTTCTGGACAGGCATGAAAAAGTACATCCTTACCTTCAGAACCGAATGCGATGTCTGTCAACGCCACAAAGGGGAAACAGTCAACACACCAGGCACATTACAACCATTGCCCATTCCGGCGTCAATTTGGACGGAGGTCTCCATGGATTTCATTACAGGTCTTCCAAAGTCTGGGAGCAAGTCAGTCATCATGGTGGTTGTGGACCGACTGTCAAAGTATGCTCATTTCTGCGCCCTACCCCACCATTTACACCCACCTTGGTTGCTCAAACTTTCATGGATCAGATCTTCAAATTGCATGGCATGCCCATTTCTATTGTGTCCGACCGCGACCCGATCTTCACCAGCAATTTTTGGAAGGAACTCTTCAGAATACAAGGCACTCAACTAAAACTCAGTACTTCCTACCATCTGCAAACAGATGGTCAAACTGAAGCAGTCAACAAATGTCTAGAAACCTACCTTAGGTGTTTTACTTCAGAAAAACAACACCTTTGGGTACAGTGGCTACCTCTGGCAGAATGGTGGTATAACACCAACATGCCACCACCAAAATGACTCCCTATGAAGCAGTATATGGTCAACTCCCGCCTTCACCTACTTCATATCTCAAGGGCGGCTCAAAAGTCCAAGCAGTGGATCAACTCCTACAACACCGCGCAACTATGCTCGCCCATCTTCGAGAGAATCTTCATCAAGCTCAGAACCGCATGAAGCAACAGGTAGACCAGCATCTCTCAGAGCGCCAATTTCAAGAAGGGGATCGGGTCTTTTTACGGCTCCAACCATATAAGCAAACATCACTCAAAGACAAGGGGTGTCAGAAACTCTCTCGCAAATTCTACGGACCATATCAAGTACTTCAGCGCATTGGAGAAGTGGCCTACAAGTTGGCTTTGCCACCTACTGCAAAAATCCATCCAGTTTTTCATGTCTCATGCCTCAAGAAAGTGATTGAGAACAATTGCAGAATTCAGACTAGTCTACCGGAATTGGACGAAGAAGGATCCATCTGGCTTCAACCGGAACAGGTCCTCGACACACGAGTCAAGCAACTGCGCGATCGCATGATTAAGGAAGTCCTAGTCAAATGGAAAGACAGCTCTCCAGAAGATGCAACTTGGGAGCCAGCCACTATTCTGCAGCAGTTTCCGCAGCTTCAGCCTTGAGGACAAGGCTAGTCTTCAGGGGGTGGGCATGTTTAGGGTCCCACCCTAACCCCCTTATCTATGTAATGGGACCACGTCATAGTCAAGAGTTAATAAAGCCCATATTAATAATTGTAAGTGGTTAATCTGCAATTAATAATGGAACCACAGTTAGTTGCAAATGAGTCATAGTATTAGATAGATGGTATTAATAATACACGGTATTGGCCCGCGGTATTGCACGTAAGAGTCATATATAAAGGATAGAAACTCCCTGCGAGGAGCATCATGTCTTATTTTGTAATCGAGCTCTGCTCTATTGGAGGTTGCCCCCTCGAAGAGGCAAGTGAACATTACTCTCTGAATAATAAATTCATTGCTATTCTGTGTTCTGGGTATCTTTTCTTCGCATATTCTGTATTTTGGGTCTCTTTTCTTCGCAAATTCTGTATTTGGGTATCATTTGCAGGTTAAGAGCATAACACTATCACTTGCTCATCCAATTGACTTCACCTCTAAATAGGTTAAATACATACCCACTTGTAGATCTTCTCTAATCCCAATCTTCAGCCCAGTCTGCATCAACAAATCCATGAATGTCCAAAACTCTGTCCAATACTGGTCTTCCTTGGTAGCACAAACCATAATCACTAGTTCCACGCAAATACTTGAAAACCCGCTTCACTATTGTCCAATGATCCTTCCCTGGTTTTGACATAAACCTGCTCAATACTCCCACTGCATGTGCAATGTCTGGTCTAGTACATAACATTGCATACATTAGGCTACTAGCTGCACTTGTGTATGGAACACAAGACATGTCATCTTCCTCTTCTTGTGTCTTAGGACATTGTTCAGCAGATAAATTTACACCTACAGGAATAGGAACATTCATTGATTTACTATCTTGCATATTAAACCTATGTAGTATTGTCCTAATATGGTTCCTCTGATTTAACCAGAGCTTCCTCTTTGCCTAATCTTGTTTAATTTCCATGCCTAAAATATAGTTTACAGCACCAAGATCCTTCATGTCAAATTTGGAGGACAATTGGGTCTTCAAATCCTTGATAATTTCTTTTTCATTTCCTATCAACAAAATATCATCCACATACAAGACCAGATAAATAAAATGGTCACCAATTAATTTAAAATACACACAGTGATCCACTTTGCTTCTCGTGAAGCCAAGTCCTCGTATATATGTAACAAATTTCTAAAACCACATCCTTGGTGATTGTTTTAACCCATGTAGAGACTTTTTTAACCTACATACCAGTTCTTTCTTTCGATTCACCACAAAGCCTTTAGGATGCTTCATATATGTCTCTTCTTCCAAATCCCTGTGAAGAAATGTTGTCTTCACATCCATATGTTCTACCTCAAAATCAAAAGAAACAACAACTGATAAAAGTAATCTAATAGAAGCTACCTAGGAAACAAGAGAAAAAATATCACCAAAATCAATTCCTAACACCTGGGAATAACCTTTTTCTACCAACCGAGCTTTGTATTTCTCCACCTTGCCTTCTACATTCATCAATTCATCTTAAACACCTATTTTCTTCCAATGGGTTTCCTTACAGCGAACAACTCCACCAAATCCCAAGCCCCATTTTTGTCCAAAGATGTCATTTCATCAACAATTGCCTCTTTCTAGAGTTTGCCATCCTCTGAATCTATTTCCTCCCTGATAGTTATGGGATCATCATTAGTAATATATAAAGAAAAATTTGAATAGAAAGAAGATGAAATATACCTTTTTGACTGCCTTCTTTCTCGAACTGATCTTCTCACAGCTGGAATTTGTTTCTCTTCATATTCCAGTTCCTGTTCTATTGTAGAGTTTGATTCTTCCTCATTTTTATCAAACTCTATCTTCTCATATTCCTTTGGTAGGACTTCATGTTTAATAACACCTTTCATCTCTCTAAACACCACATCTCAATAGTACACAACCTTCCTTGTTTCTGGGTTCCAAAACCTATAACCTTTTAAACCATCCTTATACCCAATAAAGATGGACCTTTCAGATTTACTATCCAACTTGGCTCTTTTCTCCTTTGGAACATCTACATATGCATTATAGCCAAATCCACTCAGATGTGAAAGAGAGGGTTTCTTACTAGCCCATAACTCATGTGGAGTCTTATCCACCAATGATGATGAAGGTGATCTATTAACCAATTAACATGCAATCTCCACACCCTCTAACCATAATTCTTGTCCTAACCTGACACCACTGAGCATGCTTCTTACCTTTTCCATAAACGTCCTATTCATTCTTTCTACAACTTCATTTTTTTGAGGTGTGTATGCATTATTCTTCTTCTGTTCTATACCACACTTCTTTCATAACTCGTCAAATTCCTTCTAGTAGAACTCTCCACCATTATCTGTCCTTGACACCTTTATCTTCTTCTCTGTCTGGTTTTCTACCAGAGCCTTAAATTCTTTAAACCTATCAAAGACTTCATATTTCTTCCTGAGGAAATATATCCATGTATTCCTTGAGAAGTCATTTATAAATAATACATAGTACACAGACTTACTCAGTGATGGAATCGATATAGGTCCAAACTCATCATTGTGCACAAGCTCTAATATCCCTTTCACCCTCTTAACACCAGAGGGGAAACTCACCTGGTTCTGCTTCCCATATACACAATGTTCACAGAAATCAAAATCCAGAGAGAAATTAGAAATACCTTCTGCCATACCATTACCATGAAGTATTCAAAGGCCCTTCTCTCCAATATGTCCAATCCTTTGATGCCATAGCATGTTTTTTTCTCTAGATACCACTAGATTTTATGTTCTACTATCAAGAACCACAGAATTGTTGCAACCATCAATAACTATACTACCAAGAAGCTTGAACAGAGTTCCAATCTGAACTCTCCACATCAATACCAGTGCTCCATGAACCATCTTGTAGGTATATTTCTTGAACACTGTTTTTACACCTGCATCATCCATATTGCTTACAAAAATCAGATTTATGGCCAATGCATGAATATATAGAACACCTGAAAGTGTTCTAATCCTTCCACCTTGCAACTTCAGCTTGACTTTTCTGCGTCTGATGATTCTAGAATTCCTGTCATCCCCTAAGAAGACATCACCACCATCATATTTCTCATACTTGCAGAGCCACTCCCTATGGGGAGTGAAGTGAAAAGATGCACCTGAGTCAATCAACCATGCCTCATGATCTACATGTGTACTTGAAGAAGAAGCCACGTACACATTCCCACCTTCATCTGAGGTGGTTTTATCCTCTGTAGAAGGAGCATCATCAGATCCCTTTCCTTTCTCAAGAGCTTTAGATCTACATCCCTTTTTGAAGTGCCCTTCCTTTCTACATTTCCACCATACCTTTGTAGGTTTTCCTGGAGATTTAGATCTCCCTGTAGATTTAAATCTCCCACTCGATGACTTATTTTTGTTTTTGTTCTGGGACCATCCTCATACAAACAAGGCATCTCCATTCTGGCCCTCCATATTTTTCCGTCTCATCTCCTCCCATAGCAAGGATGAGACTATTTCATCAAACTTCAAGGTAGTTGTATTTCTACCTATTGCAACAACCACACTATCCCATGAATATCGTAGAGAGCACAAAAAAATGATGCACTTATCTTCATCCAAAATTTTAATGTAATAGATAACAATTGAATTACCACAATATTAAAGGCATCCAGATGCTTTGTCATCGAGTCTCCACCCTTCATCCTCAGTTTATACAACCTTTTATGTAGGAATAGTTTGTTCACCATAGACTTAAATTGGTACAAAGTCCCTAATTTGTACCAAAAATCCATCACCATATATTCCCCTAATACATTCAATAATATTGAATCTGAGATACACAATCGTATTGTGCTCTTTAATTTTTTATCCAACTTTGCCTAGTCTTCATCTGACATTTTCATTGGTTTAGTCCCCAGATCTACTGTGATATACTGATCATTATCCACCAACAGATCCTCCATCTTGAGTTTCCACAACTCAGAACACTGACCATTAAATTTATCGATCTCTATGTTTCCACTGCTCACCATCTTCTTTCTCCGCAAGAATCAATCCCGTATATATCCCATTGAATAGGGTCTACCACAAGCCCGAGAAAAACCCCTCAGCAGCAAAGGCATCCCCTTGAAGGTGAAACAACTCTGATACCAAATCTAGGTTTCAACCTTGTATATAAATTACTTGTAGACAAATTCTAAAAACAGAAATAAAAAATGACAAGAAAATAAAACAAATACACAGAGATTTTCCCCTAGATCCCGAAATCGTGACTACCAAATTTATTTTTCATTATGTTCCTTTCATTGTTACAATACATATATATGCATGTCAAATCTTTCATAAACCCCAATCCATTAACCCTTGATTAGAACATAACCATCGTTCCCTTGATAGGATCTACAAAATACCATGGTCTGAAAACCATTATGCCCAAAACCATTGCAAAACCCATGCACAAAACCATACGTATGTCCACCCACCTAACATAGGGTCCAAAAAAAAATCCCCGGGGCATTGCCCTAGACCCCATGCATCCCCCTGAAATCCCCCAATGGGGGGGCTGCGCCCCCCTTCTTTTATCATTGGGTAAGAGCTTGTGCATTTGAGTTGAATGGTATGCCTACATCAATGCATTTAAATGTGCTTCCATTGGGATCATACAATATGTTGTTGGGTATGGACAAGTTGTATCTTCATAGGACCAAAGTAGATTGTTATGACAAGGCTATTGAATTCTTGGATGACAATGGAGAACAAAGAATCTTGCAGGGTAAGAAAAAGGCAACATCAGTTAGAATTGTCACAACTATGTAGGCAAAGCGCAGTTGTAGGAAAGGGTGTGTGTTATTTGTAGTACATATTTCCAATGATAAAGGTAAGGATATTAAGGGTGCATAAGTCTTGAACATGTACCCAATTCTACGCCAATTTTAGGATGTGTTCCCAGCATAGATTTCAAGGTTGTCGCCTCACAGGGAAGTGGACTTTTCTATTGAGTTGGTACAAAGGGCAACATCAACATCAAAGGCACCTTATATAATGAGTAGTCGAGAGCTAGTGGAATTGAAGTTGAAACTAAAGGAAATGCTTGACAAGGGATACATTGTTGAAAATAGCAGCAAGAAATGTTAAAAATAACATCAAGAAAGAAAATCTTATTTTAATTTGTCCTTGAATTAAATTGGGAATTAAATTGTAATTCAAATTCTCATAGCAACTTGAAATAGTTAACTAAGTTAATTTTACTTAGTTGACTCAATTAATTTGTGTTGGGAGTCTATCTAGAGTCATGTAGAGTGGTTCCTAAATTTTAGGGGCCCAAGTTGAGTTCTTTTGAGTTGTAGTTATTTAATTCAGTTAAACTAGTTCCAACTGATGGAGGAATTAGTGGGAGATCCAATAGTGGGGTGTAACAAACACTACTCAACCAGTAAAGTGAAGATTCACTCATAATTAACTCATGCATGTTAGATCAGAGAAAGACCCAATTGAGAGTGGAGTTCAGAGATAGTGTACTATCAGTTGTAAAATCATCTAAATTAAACAGATGGTGCATGAAATCAGAAGAAGGCCTAAAATAAATCATTCCTTAATTAGAAAATTCACTAATTTTAGCCATTCAAATTGCCTTTAAAAGGAGGAATGAAGGCACAAATTTAATCATTGTTTTGTTGAGCACGAGTTGGTGAGACCAAGCAATAGGAAGCACAATTTTGTGCATGGAGCTTGTGAGGGCAAGGAATTAGGAGCTTGGAGGCTTGGAAATTCAGCTAAGTATTGGCTAAAGGCAGGCAATCAGTCAAGCAAAGGATAGAAAATACTTGTGCAGGTTGAGCTCAAGGTTGAGAAGAGCATATTGTTTTATCAAGATTCTTTGACTAATGCAATATACATATTGCAGGGGTTTTTAGTTGTGGTGTTCCCCATAAAATCATTGTGTTATGTGTGATTGAATTATTTCTCTTATATGCTTCATGATTTCATCGATCATTTATTGTTTTTGCTGATGAGTAGAGTATATTCAAGTCAATTGTTTTAGCATATTACAATTTCAGTTTGAATCTACAACAATTTTTCTACATGGTATCAAAGCTATATTTGTAGAAATTTCTACATGGTATTAGAGCTAGATTTGTAGGAATTTTCTATATTGTATCAGAGTTGAAATCATAATTGATCTGAATTGGATCCATGAAGAATAATCAAAGTACAATGACTATAACAAATCAGGACAAACTTCGAATTCAAAGAGCACAGAGTGATCATAAAAACCTCTGAACAGTGGCAGTTGGCAACCAGCGTGGAACAATGAGGACCTCAGTTAAAGCGCCTTGATCGAGGCCATGGAGACTGTGCAAGAGGCGAAACTAGCACCTGGGAAGCCCGAATCAGGAAAAGGAGGTAGTTTATGATGCGCTGGGAAAAACCCCTCGAGAAGGAGAGGCCCCGAGCGCTCGATCGCATGGAAGTCGGGAAAACTGTGGGGAAAAAGCGCAAAAGGTTAAAGGCGGGACTCGCGCTCCAAAAACCAGCGATATTTATCGGGGGCACCCTTGGGCGGTAAGCGGATTTGGAGAAAAGCAAGCAATTCCACTCAGTGCCTGACACGTGGCAGGTATAGGAGAGAGAAAACCACCGCTCATCGCGCGCTAACGGTCGAGCAAGTCAACCGTGCGAAATGTGCAAATGACGTCGGATCTGGGGGCTCTAGATCTAACGGTTAAGATCGCGCCCGATGGAAAACTGGAATTGACAGGGGATTAAGCCGCGACAGAGAGAAGTTTGACGTCCGATTTGACCACTGAGGTGGCGGATGAGTCATTTCCCGACGTAACCGAAGAACCGAACTGACGAGGAAGAGTTGGCGTAGTTTGTAGGAGGACAAGTGGCCACTCCTTGTGAGCCCGATGATGATGCTGAGACAGGGAACTCCAAGTGAGTAGCAGCAGGCGATCTGACGGAGGTGGAAGGAGAATAGAACAGTCATGAGATCGAATGGCTTTAAAGCCATGAACAGACAAAGCAGAAGACACTGAAAGGAAGAACAGAGAAAAGAAGGAAACAAAGGCAGAGAGAGCAAAAGCGGAGAAGACAATGAAGCAAAAAGTAAATAGACAGAGGGCCAGGCTGACCACATGAAGCATCGAGCACCAAAGAGCTTGAGAGGTTCAAGCCATCCCTGAGAGGATCTGTCAGAAACTGAGCACCACATTGGGCTCCTTCCATTGTAGACCAAAGAGGTCAAGAGCTGGTAAGGCAAAGAGTCTGTGTACTCTAGTGGCTTGGGGAATCCAAGAACCACCTTGGCAAGCAATTATGTGTCAGGAGACTCAGATTGAGCTCCTCATTGCATTTCTCTGCTTAAAGACATAATAAAAGAAGGCCACCGCTGGAAGCTGGATTAGAGACGTAGCCCTGGAGGATAGGGTGAACTCCTTATTAACTTGTTGTGTTCTTGTATTTGCTTATTGTGTTTCTCTGTTGTTTTCCATTTCATGTGTCTGTGTATTTTGCAATCTGATCAATCCGTTGCCTAAAATAACATAGAGACGCACCAGCAAATGAGTCTGTAATACCTTCATTCATTAATTCTTTAATTGAGATCACTCAAAGGGTGATTTTCAGATCAAGTGGTATCAGAGCTTTAGGCTGTCAAGGTTGGACAAGCTTGTGTTGGTTTAGTTGTTGAATGCTCACTAGATCAAAGCTCAAATTAGGAGAAGGAGAGTTGGTCAAAACTAATCTTGAAATTGGGAGAGTCTATCCTCGGAAGACAATGTTAGAGGAAGGTTCTACGGGGCCAGAACCTCAATTCATAGAAAGTTTCCTAACCATAAAGTCCATGGTAGAAGAAATGTATAGGGACTTTAGAAAACATAAGGATGAAGATTCATCAGGCTCTAAACAAGACAAAGGAGAAGATGAATCACCTTTCCATGACCACTCCAAAGGAAAAGGGAAAGAGGAAAGCTTTCTCACACCTCCTAACAGCCCTGAAAACAAAAAGAAAGCATCTTTGATCAAACTAGATGTTAAATTTGATCTACCTATATATGATGGAGAGTTAAATGCAGAAAAGTTGGACAATTGGATTAGACAAATTGATGTGTATTGCAGAGTGTAGAATATCGACTCAGACAAGAGAAAAATTCAGCTAGCAAGCTTATGCCTTGGAGGCACTACCTTGATTTGGTGGGAAGGCAAAACCCAAGATGATATGAAAAGACATGGTAAGACTATCTCTGTTTGGAGTGAATTTGTTTCTACAATCAAAAAGCAATTCTATCCATTGGCCTACATGCAACAAGCCATGATGAGTTGGCAAACTCTTCGACAGTTGAAAGGGCAAAGTGTGCAAGGCTACACTCAAGAATTTAGAAAGAGAGCAATAATTCTAGGAATCTCATTAAACTCACCATAAACTCTTTTGAAGTACATTGGTGGTCTGCACAGCTACATGAGGCATACCATCCTCATGTTTAATCCCACTAGTATAGATGAGGTATCTGTACAAGCTACTCATCTAGAAGCTAGAGGAAAGAATGGAAATCCAGAAGTTGGGGGACCATCCCAACCCACTGCAAGCAAGAGCAAGGAGAAAAGAAAGCAGAAGTGGAAAGCAAGGAAGGCTAACACTGCACAGAAAAGCAAGGCTTCATGGACTCACTGTAAAAAGGATGGGCATGATGATGAGCATTGTTGGATTCTAAATCCAGAGCTGAGACCTAAGAAGTTCGAGGCAAGAAGAAGAAGACTGCTGCAGCTATTCAGAAAGATTTGGGGTCAGACTCGGGAGATGAAACAACCATTGCAGCGACAGGTATAAAAGGTAAGAATTCTGAAGCATCTACTAGTAATTCAGCTCAATTTATTATTAATGAAGAGAATGAGAGAAAAAGATATGAGCTTTTCCATATTCGAGTTGTTTCCAACTATCAAAAGGTTGATACTTTGTTTGATAGTGGCTCACAAGTAGATTTAATTTCTGAAGAAATTGTAAAGAAATTGGGATTAGCAACTACACCTCACAAGAAACCACACCCATTAGGATGATTGAATGATAAAGCACAACTACAAGTGACTAGACAGTGCAAACTCAAGTTTTCTTTTGGGTCAGCATTTATAGATGAGGTTGAGTTAGACATAATTCCTTTGGATATATGTGGAATTTTTTTAGGAAGTCCTTACTTGTATGATAGAAAAGCTATTTTCTATAGAGCTAAGAACAAGTATCTACTTGATTGTGAGAATGATGGAATCGAATACTTTGTAAGAGCTCATAAGCTCAAGAATAATTAGACTCTTATAAACTCATGGCAGATGAAAAGAATTATAAATTCATTGATACAATTCTTATCGATGGTTGTAAAGGAAAAGAAACCTGATAAAACCAATGTATTTGAGGGCTGTAGTGCTAAACATCAAGCTAATATAGAAAAGGTTGTTTCAGAGTATGATATGTTTCAAGAACCTAAAGGTCTGCCACCCAAAAAGGAAATAGTACATGATATTATTTTGCAGCAAGATGCTCCATTGCCTAACATTGGAATGTACAGGTTGTCTGCTTTAGAGAATGTTGAAATCAAGAAGCAGGTGCACGAGTTGCTCGAGAAGGGGTTCATCAGACCTAACACATCACCATGTGGGTCACCAATCGTTTTGGTGAGAAAGAAGGATGGCTCGTGGAGAATGTGCATTGATTACCAAGCACTGAATAAGATAACAATCAAAAATCGTTATCCCCTTCCTCGCATAGTTGAACTTTTGGATCTATTGAAGGAAGCTGTTTATTTCACAAAGCTAGACTTGCACAATGGATACCATCATGTCAGAGTCACAGAAAAAGATGCATGGAAGACTGCTTTCAAAATAAAGCAGGGATTGTATGAGTGGTTGGTTATGCCTTTTGGCTTAACTAATGCTCCTGCTACTTTCATGAGACTAATTAATGATGTACTCAGACCTTTTCTTGATGATTTTGTTATTGTGTATCTCGATGACATTCTGATTTTTAGTAAAATGTGGGAGGAACACTTAAAGCATGTTAAGCAGACATTGGATGTTTTGAAACGAGAAAAACTTCATGTTAAACTCTCAAAATGTGAATTTGGCAAAACATCTCTAAATTATTTGGGTCATATAGTAGGGGGTGGTGAATTGAAAATAGATCCCTCTAAGGTGGCAGTCACTGTAAACTGGCCTAAACCCAAGTCTGCCATAGAAGTGAGAAGCTTCTTAGGGGCAGCACAGTATTGGAGGAAGTTCATTTCTAACTTTTCCTCAATTGCAACTCCCTTACATGCTTTAACCGGATTGAGCAAGGTGTTTCAATGGGGAGGCAAACATCAGAAAGCCTTCAACACCTTGAAAGAAAAGATTAGTACAACACCTGTACTAGCACTGCCTAATCTTCAAAGACCATTTGAGATCCAAACAGATGCCAGTGACTATGCCATGGGAGCAGTGTTGAAACAACATGGTAAACCCGTATGTTACCATTCTGAGACTTTTAATCCTATAATAGTTAACTATCCTACATATGATAAAGAATTGTATGCATTAGTTCAGAGTGTGAAAAAGTGGAAACATTACTTAATGGGCAAAGAGACAGTAATACATACTGATCATCAACCACTTCAATATCTACACTCCCAAACTAAGTTGCAACAATCAAGGCATTATAGATGGATGGGTTTTTTACAACAGTTTCATTTAGTCATCAAATATAAAAAGGGCATACATAATAAAGTTGCAGACATGTTATCTAGACCTATTATAAATGCGTCTATTATACTTAAGAATAATTCTGTGTTACATGAAAGCTACATTGAACAATATGCTCAAGATATAGATTTCAAAGATGTGTATGCAACTTTAAGTCAAGGCAAACAAGTAGAAGAATTGGATTATCATGTGAAGGACCGACTCTTATACCATTGTGGGAAACTTTGCATTCCACAAATTGAGAGAGTAAAGATAATTATAGAAGCACACACTTCTCTGATATCAAGTCACTTTGGGGTAAGTAAAATTGTTGCATAGCTGCAAAGATTTTGTTATTGGCCAAAAATGAATGAGACAGTTTCTAAATATGTAAGAGGGTGTACTATGTGTGCTACAAGCAAGCCCAACAATATAAAACTAGGCGTGTACACTCCATTAAAAGTTCCTTCTCACCCTTGGGAAAGTGTTTCCATGGATTTTGTTGGAGCACTACCTAAATCTAGGAAAGGTCATGATTATTTGTATGTTGTTGTGGATAGGTTCAGCAAAATGTGTATTTTAATACATTGTAAAAAACAGATTACAGCTAAACAAACTGCAAAACTATTCTTTGAACATGTATGGGTTCATTTTGGATTACCCACTTCCATCGTATCTGATTGAGACACCCGATTTGTGGGGAAGTTTTGGTCAAGTCTGTGGGAACTGATGGACACCAAACTAAAGAAAAGCACAGCTTTTCATCCACAAACTGATGGCCAGACAGAAGTAGTTAACAGGATAGTGATCTGGTTACTCAGAGGATATTGCAGCAAACATCCTAAGCTTTGGGATGAATATTTGTGTTATGTGTAGCATGCTTACAACAGAGCAAAACATTCTTCTACACAGAGATCTCCTTTTGAGACCTGTTTTGGTTTCACACCAAGGTCTCCTTTGGATTTTGTCTTTGGTAAAGATATCACAGTTGATGGACACAGTGATGTGGACAAGGCAACTAGGTTCATTGAACAAATCCAAGAGATCCACCAGGCAATACAAGAACAACTAGAAAAGAGCCAAGCCAAATACAAGGCAAGGCATGACAAGCATCGGATGGAGCATAATTTTCAAGTTGGTGACCAGGTCTGGCTATATATCAGCAAGGACATGATGCAAGGTGAAGGTAAGAAGCTAAAGCCTATCAGGTATGGACCTTTCAAGATACTTGAGAAGATTGGTGAGAATGCTTTTCACTTTGATCTGCCAGCTTACATGCATATCTACTCAGCCGTAAATGCAGATTGCATGAGATTGTTTGAACCCCCTCTAATTGAGGATCTCGAAGAGCAGAGTCAATTTCCTTCTATTGATGACCTACTACCTAGATATCTTAATGAATTGTAGGAAGACACAAAGCTGGACAGGAAGGTGAGGATGATGCGCAGAGGAGATGTTGAGTACCTCAGAATAGGACTCAAGGGTTCAAAGCTGAGCAGTGCAAAGTGGATTGAGATTGGAAAGGTGAAACAACAAAAGTCAATGCTTGAAAACCAACTTTTGGTGGTCCAAAAGCTTTTTCAGTGGGAAGGTCGTGATCCGAATTGGATCCATGAAGAATAATCAAAGTACCATGACTGTAACAAATCAAGACAAACTTTGAATTCAAAGAGAACAAAGCGATCAGAAAAAACTCTGAATAGTGGTAGTTGGCAGCCAGCGTGGAGGCAGTTTAACACTAATCGCGCATCGCTGGGCAAAACCCCTTGAGAAGGAGAGGCCCCGAGCGCTCGTTCACATGGAAACTAGGAAAACCATGGGGGAAAAGCGCAAAAGGCTAAAGGCGGGACCCGCGCTCCAAAAACCAACGGTATTTATTGGGGTCACCCTTGAGCGGTAAGCGGATTTGGAGAAAAGCGAGCGATTCCACTCAACGCTTGACGCGTGGCAAGCAGAGGAGAGAGAAAACCGAGCAAGTCAACCACGTGAAATGTGTGAATGGCGTCGGATCTGGGGGCTCCAGATCTAACGGCTGAGATCGCACCCGATGGAAAACCGGAATTCACAGGGGATTAAGCCGCGACAGAGAGAAGTTTGACATCTGATTTGACTGTTGAGGTGGTGGATGAGTCATTTCCCGACGTAACTGAAGAACTGAACCAACGAGGAAGAGCTGGTGCAGTTCGTAGGAGGACAAGCGGCCACTCCTTGTGACCCTGATGATGACGCCGAGACAGGGAACTCCAAGCGAGCAGCAGCAGGGGATCCAATGGAGGTGGAAGGGGAATCAAACAGTCATGAGATCGAATGCCTTTAAAGCCATGAATAGACAAAGCAGAAGAAACCGAAAGGAAGAACAAAGAAAAGAAGGAAATAAAGACAGAGAGAGCAAAAGCGAAGAAGACAGTGAAGTAAAAAGCAGACAGACAAAGGGTCGGGCTGACCACAGGAAACATTGAGCACTAGAAAGCTTGAGAGGTTCAAGCCATCCTTGAGAGGATTTGTCGGAAACTGAGCACCACATTGGGCTCCTTCCATTGTAGACCAGAGAGGTCAAGAGCTGGTAAGGCAAAGAGTTTGTGTACTCTAGTGGCTTGGGGAATCCAAGAACCACCCTGCCAAGCAATTATGTGTCAGGAGACTCAGATTGAGCACCTCATTGTATTTCTCTACTTAAAGACACAATAAAAGAAAGCCACCGCTGGAAGCTGGACCGAAGACGTAGCCCTGGAGGATAGGGTGAAATCATTATTAACTTGTTGTGTTCTTGTATTTGCTTACTGTGTTTCTCTGCTGTTTTCCATTTCAAGTGTCTGTGTATTTTGCAATTTGATCGATCCGCGCCTAAAATAACATAGACACACACCAACACATGAGTCTGTAATACCTTCATTCATTAATTCTTTAACTGAGATCACTCAAAGGGTGATTTTCAGATCAATAATAAAAGAGAAGAATTCAAAGTTGTCCTTACAGATTGATGGAGCTCTAGTTTAGGGCAGATCCAGAAGAACCTACGTGCAGACTTCTTAATGGAGCAAGAAGGTTGCTAGTGGGCGGATCAATGAGCTAATGTTTAGTGACACAAAATGGAGTTGTGATCATTAAAATTAGTAGATTGAGGAGCAAAGAGATTTCCCACAACGAGATCGAGACTCAAAGGGAGTCTAGTTTCAGAGGGAGCAACCGTACGGAAGCTAGTACTTCAAGATTTGGGGAGATAAGACTAACAGTGGTTGTAGCAATAGTGTGGAAGCAACAACAGAGTAGTAGCAACAATAGTATGAGTAGATCAGATTTAGCTCACACATGCAAAGCCTTGAGGAGCAAGGCAAAGACTAGAGATTTGGCGGTCGAGAGGAAGCATGAATTACCTCTCAACATGCATCCTCATAAGCAACCTCAACAAGTTGTGGAGCAGCCATAATTAGAGAAGCAAAGAAAAGATTGCATGGAGACATCCACTCAAGCAGAGACCTCTAGTATGGGGCAATTTTGAGCCAAGTGGAAAGAAGGAGCACTTGCAACCATACCTCCAAGTGTGAGGTGGGGGGATATGAAACCTTAGTCCAAGAGTTGCAGAAATTTGGGCAGGATCCATTGAGGTGTGTTTGTCTCATGGATCATTACCTTGCTACGGGGGCCCATAATATTCAGTAGCAGGAGGATCAATGTCAGTCAGATACTGAAGAGTGCAGAGCAGAGTTGACAATAAAGTAAGAGGCTTAGTAGCAGACTCATCTGCAACACAGTTTTCCCAGTAGATAGTTGCAGACACAATTGATTCGGTTTATTTTGTTTGGATGCTTTATGGTTGCAGATGTTGCAGTAGCAACAATAGTGACAAGAGTTGCATGCATAACATTCCAAACATACCAAATCAGGATAAAGTTGAATTCCTTTCTTGTTGAGTGGGAGTGTTGAAAATAGCAACAAGAAATGTTAAAAATAACATCAAGAAAGAAAATCCTAATTTAATTTGTCCTTGAATTAAATTGTAATTCTAATTCTCGTAGCAACTTGTAATAGTTAACTAAGTTAATTTGACTTAGTTGAATCAATTAATTCGAGTTGGGAGTCTATCTAGAGTCATGTAGAGTGGTTCCTAAATTTTAGGGGCCTGGGTTGAGTTATTTTGAGTTGTAATTATTTAATTTAGTTAAATTAGTTCCAACTAATGGAGGAATTAGTGTGAGATCCAGTAGTGGGGTGTAACATGCAGTAGCAGGGTGTAACCAACACTGTTGAACCAGTAAATTGAAGATTCAATCATAATTAACTCATGCATGTCATATCAGAGAAAGACCCAGTTGAGATTGGAGCTCAGAGACAATGTACTATCAGTTGTAAAATCATCTAAAATAAAAAGATGGTGCATGAAATCAAAAGAAGGCCTAAAATAAATCACTCCTTAATTAGAAAACTCACTAATTTTAACCATTCAAATTGCCTTTAAAAGGAGGAATGAAGGCAGAAGTTTAATCATTGTTTTGGTTAGCACAAGTTGGTGAGACCAAACAATAGGAAGCACAAGTTTGTGCACGGAGCTTGTGAGGGCAAGGAATTAGGAGCTTGGAGGCTTGGAAATTTGGCTAAGTATTGGCTAAAGGAAAGCAGTCAGTCAAGCAGAGGGTAAAAAATACTTGTGCATGTTGAGCATAACATATTGGATTCATCCATATTCTTTAACTAATGCAATATACATATAGCATGGGTTTTTAACTATGGCTTTCCTGAGAAAATCATTGTGTTATGTGTGATTGAATTCTTTCTCTTATATGCTTCATGGTTTCAATGATCGTTTCTTGTTTCTACTGATGAGTAGAGTAGATTCAAGTCAATTGTTTTAGCATATTCTAAATCTACAATGATTTTTCTACATGGTATTAGAGCTAGATTTTTAGAAATTTCTACATACATTAGGCCAAGTGTATCGCCTTGGGGTGCACCGATATTTTTTGTGAAGAAGAAGGATGGTACTCTCAGGTTATGCATTGATTTTAGGAAATTGAACAAGGTAACCATCAAGAAAAAGTATTTGTTGCCTAGGATTGATGATTAGTTAGACCAGTTGAAGGGAACAATAGTGTTCTCAAAGGTTGATTTGAGATCAAGATACCATCAGGTACGCATTAAAGCATAGGACATCTATAAGACTGCTTTTTAGACCAGGTATGGGAATTATGAGTTTGTTGTAGTTCCTTTCGGTTTAACTAATCCTCCAGCTACTTTTATGTGCTTGATGAATAATGTGTTGCATCCTTATCTGGACAAGTTTGTTATTATATTCATTGATGCTATATTGATATATTCTAAGAATGAGGAAGAGCATGCTGAACACTTGACAACAATATGGATATTACTAAGAGAGCATTAGTTGTATGCTAAGCTCGGCAAATGCAATTTCTTTCAAACAAAGGTACATCAGTTTGGGCATATTGTTTCCAAGGAAGGCATAACAATAGATCTAAAAAAGGAAAGAGCTATCATGGAACGGGAAGCTCCTAGGAATCTGGATGAGGTAAGGTCATTTATGGGGTTAGCAGGTTACTACAGGAGGTTCATTATGAACTTCTCGTGAATTTCGTATCCTATTACATCATTGCAGTGAAAAGGTAATAAATTTGAATGGACAGAGGAATGTGCAACAAGTTTTGAGCAGTTGAAGTAGTTATTAACAAATTCTCTAGTTTTAAATATCACAAATCCTGGCAAAGAGTTTGTGGTGTGTACAAATGCTTGCAAGAGAGGACTTGGTAGAGTCTTGATGCAGGAGGGATAGGTGGTATGTTATGAGTTAAGGAAACTAAATGAGCACAAGTAGAACTATGTGCCACATGATCTTAATTTGGCAACGATAGCCCATGCATTGAAGATGGGGAGACATTATATTCTTGGCAGGAGGTTTGTATTAATGAACAACCACAATGGATTAAGATACCTATTTGACCAACTGAATCTAAATGCCATACAAGCTAGATGGTTGGCCATGATCAATGAGTTTGACTTGGATATCAGATACTTTAAAGGGAAGGAAAACAAGGTTGCAGGTACTCTTAGAAGAAGAGTGCAAGTGAATCATATGGCACTTATGAGTTCTTATGGGACTAATTTATAGGATCAAATCTTACAGGAAGGATAGCAGGATGATAGGTATCGGGATCTTAGGCATAGGTTACAGCAAGGTACATGTGATCAGGATGTGGACTATCATCTCACAGCAGATGGTTTGGTTAGATTCAGGGACAAGATCTATGTGCTAGATAATAGTGAGCTCAAGAAGATTATTTTGAGGGAATTTCATGTCAAGTCATATTAAGGTCACCCAAGATATCAAAAGACGTTGACAACGGTGAAGAAGTTATAATATTGGCCAAATCTTAAGAAGGAAGTGTAGAAATTTGAATGATATAACACTTATTCACAGATATTATCCTGATTATACACTATTTGCGGAATGCATGCATAATGCATAACCTCCTCTACCATTGATCATCAATTTGCGGAATTAAAAAAACAATCGCATGTGCACATTGAAACATCAATCACACATATCAACACAATATGTAATGGGGAAAGCATACAGCTGAAAACCCCCAACTATCTGTATATTATAATGATAGAGAATATGTAACAATACATAGTACAATACTCCTCACAAGTACTCAGTACTATCTCCACATGCTACACACAAACTAGCTCAGATCTGAACAAGTCATGAGTTCAAATCTCCTCCACTGTTTTGCCTACTTCTACTGCGCAATCCAAGTTGAGAATAGAATGAGATCCAAGTTTGAATACCCTTGGCTTGTACTGTGCAATCCTCATTGGCAATCTCAATCAATGATTGTGCAAATTTCATGCACAGCTATAGTCACAACTGATAGTAGTCTCACCCTTTCACCCACCTCTAACACTTGTCTCCACTGAACTGTCCATGCACTGAGTTAACTGATGTATTCTGTAGTTGATTTATGAGTAAGAATTAGTGAATTAATTAATAATTAATTCACACCACTCATC